>VDFB02238623.1:0-45289 GCA_007258455.2 Sequoia sempervirens | reverse complement strand
TGATAAGGGATTCATACTCGGTGATGTTATTGGTGCATGGGAAAGATAGCTAATATGACTTAGGAATACAATCACCTTGTGGGGTGATGAAGAGAATGCCTACTCTAGATCCATGTTGTGTATGTGAATCATCAAAGTACATCTTCCACTGATCCACTATGTTGAGGACAAATACTAACTCATTAGGAAATTCAGATACCAATGGATTCTCTACATAGATAGGTGCCTTTTCCAATTGATCTACAATAACTTGTCCCTTGATAGCTTTCTGATGCATATACTCTATATCAAAATTTGTTAGGATCATCACCCACTTAGCCATTTGTCTAGTGAGAGTTGCCTTTGATAACTAATATTTCAATGGATCATTCTTAGCAATGACCTTTATTTGGTGTGAAAGCATGAGGTGTCTAATTTTTTTTGAAGAAAACACCATTACTAGGCAATCCTTTTCAATGGATGAGTAATTCATCTCGTATCCCACCAAAATCCTACTGATATAGTAAATTGCTCTCTCCTTGTTTCATCATGTTGAGCAAAAAGAACACCCAAAGCTACTGATGTAGCCAAGATATAATGAATCAAAGGTTTATTTGGTATTGGTGGCATAAGGATAGGAGGTCTTAGTAGATAATATTTGATTTGTTGGAATGCTTTGTCACATTTCTCGTCCCATTTTTATGTTATCCCCTTGTGAAGAAGGTGAGAAAAGGAATGGATCTTATTTGTTATTTGTGCTATAGAACTCTTGATAGATTGCAATCTCCCTTGTAAACCTTGCATTTGATTTAGTGTTTGTGGTGGCTCCATATCTAGAATTGCTTTTACCTTAGCTGAATTTATCTCAATTCCTCTATGTGACACAATGTACCCTAGGAGTTTTCCTGATGTTACACCAAAGGTGCACATTTTTGGATTCAACCACACCTTGTAATCTTCAAGTCTATCAAAGATTGGTCCTAATACTTCTATAAATTCCTTCCTTGTTCTTGACTTGGCTAAAATGTTATCCACATAGTCTTCTATAGTCCTGTGGATCATGTCCTGAAAGATCAATGTCATTGCTGTTTGATAAGTAGCTCCAACATTCTTCAACCCAAATAGCATCATATTCTAGCAATAGGTTCCACATGGACATGTAAATGTTGTTTTGTGTTGGTCTTCCTTGGAAATCATGATCTGGTTGTATCCCAAGAATTCGTCCATAAGTGATAAAATCTCATGTTTGTTGGGAAAATGTGTCTCAACCTTGCAATTATATACAATTTATTGTTGATAGGATGTATGTTGGTATGTAGTGACTGATCATGCAAATACTGTACACTTGTAGCAAGATATGGGGTTTGAGGCATCAACCTGAAAATTTTTTCACTGACATGTCAAGGTTTTTTCCTATTGCTCTTAACTATAGTTCAAGGAAATGCATATTCATAGACACATCAACTTCTGAAAATTGTACATTTATTTTAAAAAATTCCACACAAATAAAAAATGAGCCAGATGATTCACAAAATGTTGCTTGTAAAAATTTAATTGACCATTATATTGCACGCCCTCAAATATTGGAAAATGTTTGTCTAGCAGAATTTGTTGCATAATACAAAACAAGAAAAGGACAATTAAAAAAATAAAGAGACCGCAAATTATTTGATATATAAGATACAATAAACATGTTGATATCAACAACTATTATAGGGAACAACTTTTACTATATGTCCCATTTTCCATAGATGAAAACATGTTGAAAAGAGGCTTCACAACATGGGAAGAAGCTTTCATTGCTAAGGAAAAAATATTAAAACTTAATCAAGCAAAGTGCACGTACCATATAAATGAGCTATGGGGTGATTTGGACAATTTTATTAATGATGTCAATATTGAAAATGAGAACTATACAGAAACAAACAATGTTCACAACTTGAATAGTGAATATAATGAACAATACAATTTGCAATTGGATTTAGACACATTGAAACTTAAATTCTATAACAAAAAAAGAAACTTACAATATTGGAGGCACAACTTTGCACTCTACACTTTTCATACCATTTAACAAATCCACTACTATTCCATTGAGCTCAAACAAATTAGATATATTGAAAAAAGAATATCAACAATTGTGTATTATACTTATTGATGAAATCTCACTAGTTGGAGCGAGACTCTTGTGTTGCATAGATAAAAGATTGTGTGACATCATGCAAGCACCTACTAAATATTTTGGTGGTTTAGACATTATTTTTTATGGTGATTTCTACCAAGCAGAACCTATACATATCTGTCCAGTGTTCCAAACTGTAAATTTAGTCACCCAACTAGTTCCATACAATTTCTGGGAAAACATCAAATGCTATACCTTACAAACAACAATAAGAAAAAAATATGAAGTCTTCATAAAAATTCTAAAAAAAATATGAACAAACTCTCAAATAGATAGTGACATAGCATACCTGAATAAAAAATGCTTACGTCCTACACCTACTGATCCAACATTTCCATTCCTTTTTTACAAGAGAAAAGATGTTAATGCACACAATCATAAAATATTATTTTCTCTTTCTAGAGAACTAATAACAATCAATGCAATTGATGAACAGGATAATTTTGTTTATGTGGAACAATTGTTCAAAAATAATACAAATCTACTAGACCATATTATGTTAAAAAAATAAATACTAGTTGAAATTTACGGTGGAAACTATGATGCACAGGATGGTTTCGTAAAAGGATTAGATGGAATATTCAAAACATATACTCATCATGCTGACATTGACATTATATGGATTGAGTTCAATGATCGTCGTATAGGAAAAGATCAAGCCACAAAACTATCACATTTAAACCAAACATATATTAACAATGGATGGATACCAATACTCCAAGTTGCCAGACCAATCTTAAAACTAAATGCTCAACATAAAAATATTGTTAGAAAACAATTCCCAATACAATTTGCATGTGCTCAAACAATGCATGGCATTGCATTTGAACCATTAGGTGTACACCAACATGGGTTAACTTACATAGCCCTTTCCTGCACATCAACAATTGAAACATTATTTTTATTAAGCCCTGTAACAGTAAACATTTTTAAAGTACAAAGAGAAATCATAGATGAAATGACACAGTTAGAATCAGTAGCTAAATGGATTGTACAAAATGAAACACATTACAAATCTCAAACATCATGTATTACCATATCTACATTAAACACTCGCCATTTCCATCCACACAAACAAGACATTAAACATGACAAAGATTTAATGTCATTGGACATTATTTGTGTGCAAGAGACATATTTGGAAACAAATTTAAAAAATGATGTGTTATCATAATATAATTTCTCTACATGATCATACCATATACTTGGGATAATGACCTACACAAAAAAGCATATACAAGTAGCAAATGCAATTCCACTTATAGAAGACAATGTTGAAGCAATATTGAGTACACTAATATTTACTAAACAAAGCCTTTATATTTGTAATATCTATCCCAGACCAACAACATCACTTACAAATATCATAAAAATTGTTAACAAAGCAATGACACTTGCTCCCACTGGAAGCCTTATTTACATTGTAGGTGACTTTAACATTGACATTTCCAACACCTCAAAAAAACTATACATGCTAAAATAAAACATGAAGATACACAACTTGTTCTTATTACAGGAAAATACAAATTTTTTTGTCAAGGACCATTATTGATCATGTCTAGACAAATAATTATGAAAATACAACAAACATTCAAAGATACGAGTCGTACTGGATGGATCATGACACTCTTCTATTCCATGTTGCCAACATCATCTAGCCATGCTCTACATTCTGGAAAAGATAATCACATACAACAATTTATATGAAAAAATATTCTATTGTCTACATACATTAACTCTTACTCAAAAAAAGTACTTAAATTCATTACTTTTACTATTCTACAGATCATTATTCATATAAAGAAAAATTTAGCAAATATTGTTTTGTAGGTGACTTGCAATAATGAACATTGAGAAAGATAAAGTATCTATTGCACTACCTGCAACATCACAACATGGAAAAAATAAAGACTAAGTTACTTGGAGAACATACATAATTTTTTTTCTTTAACAAAATATCCTCTTGAAAAACCATACTTCACTAACCTGTTTGTTTTGTCAAAGCCAATTGGACATCGTCAAATTTAACAACACTCCAACAACATTTGTGCATACAACCAATATTACATTGGATGAAAGGTATTTATACTAGTGAAAAATAATTACAAAACAATTTCCAATTATATAAGGAATATATGTAAATGTAATAGGAAAAACTCTACTTTAACAATAGATTACTATACAAGTAAAAAAATGTATTGTACAACTTTTTCAAAAGAATGGAAATCAGTGAAGAGGACCTCGATGTAGATGATCTAGATGATTCTTTCTTTGCACCTGAAAAAGAATGCATAACAAAATGGTAAGACATGTCATCTCTTCCAAACTAGTTAAACATTAAATAGTATTTTCCACAAATTACATGTTTAACAATTACATTTCTTGCTATAGGCACTTGGAAGACATTGAACTAAATACCACTTCTCCCACGAGACTAACCATTGAAAGCAAAAAATAAAGGTACTCATTTTTTATAGTCTTCTTCTCTACCTATTTTTATGAATAAGCTATGTATATAGAAGTATATTTTCCATAGATTTCTATAAACACGAACATACATAGAAAAAAAACTTTAATTTATGTTCACACAATTAAGAATAGCATACATTTTTAGTAACTACATAAGAATACATAACAAAACGGTGACAATTGTCAACTCTTCCAAAATAATGAAATGTTAAATAGTAACATCTACAAATTTCATGACTAACAATTTCATTCCCTATTACAGCTGGTTGAAAAGTATTGAACTAAATAGCACATCACCAACCAAAATGACTACTAAAAGCAAGAACCAAAGGTATTAATTTTCAATACTCTTCGTTCAATCCATAGTAAAAAATCTACGTATATGGTTGTACATTTTCCAAATATTTCTACAAACACTAACATACATAGTGAAAAATCTTTAATTTACATCCACATAATTAAGAATAATATACATTTTCTATCCTTCAATGTTCACAACTATAATGCATATTTAGAATACATAATTAACTACATAATATATTTTTGACAGTCTAATTTCAACAACCCAAAAACCCAGTATAATATTGGAAATTTCCATAGAGCAAACTGGTTTGGTATTCGAAGGCGATGTCCTTGTTGTCTATGGTCCTATTTCTACAAGAAACAACAACACCCAAAAAAAGGCAGAAATAGTACATGTGGATCTAGTAGATGCCTATGGTCAAATGACTATTACTGTAAACATTAGCAACAATCTGATAAATACATTTTTGCCCCGTACGTTCGTTGGGTCTAGTATTCACATCACCAATTTTTTAATCAAAAATAAAACTCAATATGAAAGAGGCGATGTAGACTGCTGCCTTGCCTTAACCAGTAGAAGCATAGAAGAAAGTGTACCTATTGTTTGCAAAAAATGTAGATTAACTCCAAATGTCACTATCTCCCAATTAATACAAGCAGACTCCAACTATTCTGTTGGCTCGTTTGGAGCAATAGCGACATCTTATCATTTCAACAAAATCCAGTTTGAAGTACATGTGAAAGATGGAGACCTCCAAGAAGACATGGCAACTTTAAATACCTAACCATCTTCCTTTTATTTTGATATGCAATTGAACTTATTTACTTTAATTCATTAACAATTTTCTTTTGTTGGTCGTTATCCCAACTACCAACATAGATTTGTGTGCATTTTTACATCAAATGTTTTAAAAAACAAACATGCGACTGCTCCTTTTCAAAAATGTAGTTAGAATTGGTTCACAAGGTTCAAATCTAATGCACACAACACAATCAACGTTTTTTGAGGAGCTCAATGATGCATGTACAAAAACATAGTTGCAAACTCTTGCAAAATCTAACATTTAGGCAAGAGCCCAAAAATTAAGAATTTTATTTTTACATTTATATAACACATATATGAAATATTTTTAGTTCCCTACACAATACATAACATGCTATTTTTATTGACAAGTACTTGGGACACTGAAACCAAAGAATGTCTACCTGCCCCCCTTCAAAGCTTGTTGTAGCACATGTCATCACTCCATGCTATTGGATAAGTGTCTTGAAAAAGGATCTTCCAATTGCACATTCTACAAAAAAAGTATATAGGCTATGGAGCCTAGGAACATTTGGATCCTAGAGATGGGATATGAGATTATAGAGGATGAAATCACTAGCTCAATGGAATTTATGTCGAGCAAACCAAAAGAAAACTTTGAGGGGATATATGGTACATATGAGGATAAATCCATGGAGGCACACATGGATGAGAGGAAAAAAAAAAAGATAAAGAAAAATATTGAGAAGATGGATACAATAGTTGTGGAGGCAATGGTCCTTCCAAAAGAACAATTTGAGAAGGAAAAATCCATATATTGCTTATTGGGAGGATCATCAAGTGTTATGAGATTGGTAGATTAAAAACCACTCCTCCAGTTGTCCCCAAGTACTCTGGGACTAAGCTTGTAGCAAGAGAGAAAATGAAAGAATCTACAAGTTCTCTAGTGAAGGAGAAAGTATCTTCGACAAAGTGGCAAAAAGTGCTTGAGAAAGGAAAAGGAACTCTAGTAAAACAAAAAATAGTTCCTATGAGAAAAAGAGTAAAGAAAAATCTACAAGGGATAAGTATATGGGTGTGAATGTGGAAGATGATGATGAAGAAGAAGGAACACAATTGGTTTGAAAGAGGAAATCTAA
This sequence comes from Sequoia sempervirens, assembly GCA_007258455.2. NCBI lineage: Eukaryota > Viridiplantae > Streptophyta > Pinopsida > Cupressales > Cupressaceae > Sequoia > Sequoia sempervirens. Next base: position 38,454 of record VDFB02238623.1, on the reverse strand, counting down.
AGCTTCACATGGTGAAGCATGTACAAAGAAACAAAAGATTGACATTATAGCCATTGATAGTGAAGCTAAAGTTGAGAAGGAAAAGGAAGGGTACAAGATTCAAATGAGGGAGAAGAAACCTGAATCCAGTAAAGGTAAGGAGATACCAAAAGAAAAGAAAAAGAAGTCTTCTCCTTCGGTAAGAAAGCATAGTCTTATGAAGCTTGAAGCCCTAGTAAGAAGCATTGCTACATATGGGAATCTTTAGGAGATTGCAACTTTGTATTTAGATGCAAATGATACTAATATTAACCATTGAGGAAGCAATTGTTAGATATATGATAGCATTGGATGTAAACATGAAGGACATTAAATATCATCTTCCTAAGGACTTGAGAGGAGTATTGTATGCAAGGAGACAAAAGGAATTTGATGATGATGCTAGAATGAGGGAACCTACTTTGGTGGAGATCATTGCTCCCTTCTTAGAAGAAAACAAAGTAAGATTGGCTCAATTATACAACAACGAATTCCAAACCAAGGAAAGGGTAACCACCCTCATGAGCAGAGATCAAAATGATCTTGAGAGGCTCCAAAAAGAGACTGTTGAGAAGATTGACAAGAATATGATGATATGCTAACTTTAAAAGTTAATGTGGTAGATAAAGCACAACATGGTGATGCTAAACATGAGCATAATGTAAAGGAAGAAAATGTACAAAATTATATTGACGACACCCTTTCAAATTTAGAAGAAAATAATGTAGAAGGTAGTGCAGGTGGCACTCCTTTGGTAGAAGAGAACATGGTTGAATATAATAAAGATATCGAGAAGCAGAAGGTAGATGCACTTATAGGTAACATTCCCCTCCTTCATAAGCAAATAAGAATACAAAATAGGTTGTAAAAGACAACCCAAAGGTCAGTAAGGTACAAAATAGAGAACTTGAATGCCTCCTCTGGATACCAATACAAAATCAGTTGATGATGGAAAGAAGTCTAAAGAGGTATCTAGTGTTGCTGACATAGAAAAGGATGAAAATGTAGAAGCTTGCATTGGTGACAAGGAAAAATTCAAAGTTGGGGGTGATCCCAAAAAAATGGTTTACAATTAGTTTGTGGAAGGAAAAATGTATTTTCAGAGGGAAAACACATTAGAGAACCCCCCCTTCTAGCGAACTCCCCTTTAATGGGTTTTCTTCTTAATTGTATTTAAAGAGGGATTCACTAGAAGGGGAGGTTCTAGTGAACTCCCCTTCTAATGAAGGGGTTTTTAGAAGGGGGATTCTAGTGAACCCCCCTTCTAGCAAAGGGGGCTTCATTAGAACCCCTCTTGACCTTCTCTTCTACCAAATTCCCAAAAATTTTCCTTTCAAAGCTTGGCTTGGAGGATAAAAATGGAGGAAACTTCACGCATCTAACCGGATGATGGTAGTCCTTAGAACGTAGCTATCCATTGAATATAATTTTAATATATTTTGGTTTTATTATGTGTTTTTAAGTTGAATTAAACATAGGATTTTCATCGAAAATAAAGCTCTTTGTTCTACACATGTGGAAAAATAGTAGATTATAAAAAATAAATCTAAATAATATGTCCAAGCTAGGTATTGATGTCCTTGATCTAGTAAAAAAAAGAATTTTGATACATACAAAAAAAAGTTATGTTGTTTATGGTTCGCCTATGTCTAAATTGTAATTAGTTTGATTTCAAAACTTGATTAAGAAAAAAAAATTCAATAAAAAACTATGAAACGAAATGAACATGCTTTATATTGTAGTTACAAAGCTAAATTAAAAAAAAAAGAATTTAATCCTTCATATAAAAAAAAATTATGTTGTTTACGGTGAGCATCACTCTTTAAAAATGGTGTTTACTACTAAAAACTAGTTTTCAAAGGAGATGGAAAAAGAAATGCAATCTGATTCAATTTTTTTTAAAAATATATATTTAGAATCTATAGAAAAAATATCACAAATCACTAGTTTGCATCATCTTCAAATTCCTCGTGGTTTAGTAGTTATTGGTGCCCGAAAGTGAATATTTGGTTAAAAAATTCAGTTCAATGTCCATTTTGGCCAAAAATTGTAAACTAGTATTGTGGGATCAACCTTGGAGAAAGAATAAAATTGGTTGGAGAATCTTTTGGAACCTCTAGATACTCCTTGAAGAGTCTGTTGAGCATGTGATTATAGTTTCAACCTATTGTTTCTCTTCAACTATTACAAATACCAATGCAACAAGTTCAAATGGATATGTATAGGGTATCTCCAATTCACAAGCTACAACTGGGAGATGCATTTCATGACCCCACAAGAAAATAATTCTTGTAGAAACATTAAAAGAGTTCCAAGCTCATAGATGAAGCAGTGAAGGTTTTTTAGGAGAACATTCCAAGACTAAGTATAGATAACTCCTTATTTGGTGTTTAAAATTTAAAGCTTTTACTTGATTCCTTTAAGGAATATGTTGGCAGAATAGAGAAAAAATTGAAGAAGAAAGTATCCAAGAGAATAGATGACATGAAGTTGGTAGAGATGATGGCTAAATGTGCCATTGCACATAGAAAATTTCAAAAAAGTCTCAAGGATGTGCAAAAGCGTGTAGAAGAGGAAAAAACCTTGTTTCAGTTCTGCTTAAAATGGTCAAGATCCACAAAAAGTATAAAGGATCAGATGGACTCCATTGAGTCCCATATTGACATGGAATCCAATGTTTTGAACTTAGAAAATAATGCATATGGATCAACACAGGTGACAATTGAAAACTTACATGAACAATTCTTCTAGTTACAGGTACAAAAAGAAAAGATGCAAATATATTTTTTCACTAAGAATGTGATTTCATTCTTGTACTTTTCTACCACGGTTTTTTGTATCCTTTCTCTTTTAGGCCCATCTCAGTTAGCTGGGAGAATTTTTTCCACATGCTATCCATAGTTTGGTTCAAAGTGATTGCACATGCATTAGCACGAAGGATGGATGAGTGGCAATGGATGAATTTGTTCATAGTTATTGTAGCAGCCTTTCGATCCTCGATCCCTACTGTTGCTAGGTACTCATATGAGATCGTGTATAGCTTATTTAGCAATCTTTTTTCCTCAAGAACCTTTTCTGTGATAAATTGTGAAAACTGCTCAATGGCTACCTCTCTATTCAAGCTTGTCACTTGTGACATAAATTGGAGCGTTGGCTGTAGCATTAAGAAAAAGGACTTGACCCTTTCCTAGTATGAAACATATAGCTACTGAGCCACTGGAATAAGGTCTGGCTGGGCAGTAGGGGCTTGGGAGTACTCTTTAAAAGGGAAATCTCTGCATCCTTTAAGCTGGAATTTTGTGTTAGTTCCACAATCCTCTCGTTCTCGGATGCAAGCTGTCCCTAGATGTGACTTAGTTCTTTAGACCATTTCTCCTCGGCTTGGTTGTGGTTTGTTGACATTGTTTTAAGAGAATAATTCATCTCCTGGAGCTTTTTCCAATTGGGCCTTTCGGCCCTCAAAGTCCACATCCTTCTATTGTAATTTTTTCTCATATTGAGTGTGTTGATCTTCAAAATATTCACTCTTTTGTTGCAAATTTTGCTTCGCTAGGGCTAATCGGCTCTAATATTCTTGGTTCCTCTTTCACAGTGCGTTGAATAGGGTGGGATCAACAGATTGGGACTTTGCTAGTTCCACCTGAAGTTTGTTTCACTCTAGCTCTGTTGCCTGCACCTTCTCTGATAAGTATTTAACATCTGCTTCTAGTGTTTTCTCCCTCGTCTATAGGAAATCAACCCTTTCCTTCACAAGATTCAACTCCTCATCTTTCTTTTTTAGTTGACAATTAGACCTGAGGAAGTCAGTCATTACCACTCGCTACGTTTCTTCCATGAGATCTACTTTTCCCTACGGTTGGGCTGCTTTCAAATCAAGTCCCACGTAATACATGTTGTAGACATCCGACAACATATCCCCTTGTGGTTTGACAATATTTGGGTACATGGTTGTGAAGTTTGAACAATGTTTGTTGAGCTTCATTGTAAATCGTATACACTTTTGGTTCCATCGACTTCTTGTCATCCTTAGCCTTTTTCTTTTGCATTTTGAGAGCCCGTGCTTGTTTAGTAGCATCACCCTGTGTTATGAATTGGCCTGGCGACTGAACTAGCCCACTTCCAAAAGGTGCACTAGGAGGTATGGAAAAATGGAAAGTAAGTGTAGCAGGCCCAGACATTTTCCTCTTCGGGAGAGTGATAGTCTACGGAGAGAAATGAGGAACTTGCCAAAGATCAGTTTGTCAACTAGTGGGAGGGCTCATCGATTACTGTGGTGATGGGGTAGTCATTGGAGAGTCCATTTGCTAGGCAGAGTGGGTCAGAATGGAGGTAGTAGCAGCAATAGGGGTACCAATGGTAGTCGAGCTTACAGAAAGAGAGGCGAGAAGAGATTGGTTAGCGGCGGCCGGTGAAAGGGTCTGTGAAGGTGTTAAGATAAATGGCCTTGTATGGGAAAACTGAGAGAAACCTTCCACTACCATTGCAGGAAAGGTGGAAAAGGAAGGGTCGACACTTGTAGCGAGGGGTGCCATAGAGATAGCAAAGGATACTAAATATTTAGAAGTAAGAGAAGAAGGAGCGAACATTACCTGCTGATTGGATGATGGCAGTCCCTGGCTTGTTGTTGGCTCCTCACTTACTTTGAGCTCCTGGCTTGCTGTGAGCACTTGGCTCGTGGTGGGTTCTTATGAGCTTTCTATGATAATAGTTTCTATGCACTGTCGTTTAGCGGGCAAGGAGTCCTCCACTTCGACAGTCTTTGGCTATGGTTGCTGGGACACTTTTGTTGTTTTCGAAGCCCAAGTGAGTGTCTATGAGGCTCTCGACATGCTCATTTGCACATTTGAAGCAACACAGGTAGGCCGCTCCACCGACTTTCTATTTAGTTGAGTGGAGGTCATTGAACTTTCTACTTCTTCCTCTACCTGCGCTTCAAACTCCTTATCAGAGTATTTTCCCCTGCTAGCGCTTGGGTCTGAATCTAGATGCTCATCGTCCCACAACTTATCAAAATTTTCATCAAATTTCACACTTCCATATGGGGTGTCTAGCTGTTTTGTCTCCTGACAATACACCCAAAAAGCTTTGATTCTATCCTCGCTCCATTCTTCGTCCTTTTTTTACTTGTATGGGGTGGCTCCCATTTTGCACTTTTCATCATACTTCGTTGCAACAAAGTAAAACTTATTCCATGGCAGCCTACTGTCATCTGTAGGAATGTGAATCAGGTCCACCAATAAATCATCATCATTTTCTAGCGGGCTACACCTCTTTTCCCAGTAAGGCCGAGAACTATGAGTTACTTTGATATGCTCATATGGTAGGTCATTAAAAGGGTTGTAATTCCATTTTTCACAGATCATTACCAACCCTAGATGAGCCAGCTTATCCTGCAATAGTGGGTGCATCTACTTTTTCTTCATAATCACTATCTTGAAACTCATCGGGCAGGTGAAAAATCCCTTCTTCTTGGGTTTTCTTCCGTAGAAGGTAATATCAATAATTGATGCCTATCATAACCTTTCAAGAGCTAGCACTCAATTTGTTACACATGTCAAAATCCAGAATGGTTCCCTAGTGAAGCCTCACATTTGAATGAATGTGAAACCCACTCCGAAAAACCAGTCACATCTAGGAGTGAAGTTCTGCATATACCCTGTTTGTTCCCTAGTGAGCTAGTTAATACCATCCTCTCCTTGTAAATCTTGCAAAATCAGAGTCAAGAATAATCTGAAAATGCATAATAATCGTAAGTAGAAGAGAGGAGAGGAGTCCATGCAAAAACTGGTTTCCTTCTACCTTTTTCATCAAAATAGCCAACTTCACATGCTTATTGAAGAAATCAGGGTTCTGATGCAAAAAAATATGGGCAAGAAAGGAAGGCAACATAAACTTCCATTGCGTTTGGTAGTCTTGCATTTGCCTTATCATCTTCTCAATGATGAATTCTACAAAATCATACCAAAAGAAAGAGTGTTGCCTGCAAAACTGGAATCCCAGACCCAATTGAAACTCATGCACATCCTTGCCGGATTCTAGGCCACAAAGAAATGCCAACATTGAAAAGGCCTCTTGCAAGTCTGGGGGAAGGCACTGTGCTGTACCGAGATATTTGGTGGCTTCTTGTGGTCTGCCTCAATCCTTTTGGTTTCTATTTAATAAAATTCTAGAGCCTTTTGCATTCCTTTCCATATGTTTTCCCCCTTTGTAGGAGTGAATGCCTCTATTTGTTCCTTTTTGCAGCTCTAGTCAGGGATGCACAACATATTCTAGATAGCTCCTGGGCAGATATTAACCTTTAGTGTCCTACCCTCAATAGTGCTGGTGCTCAGGTTGAAATGTTTGATGGCCACATCGACAAGTTCTGGGAAATAATGCACAGATGAAACCATATACTATGGGAGTTCACCAAACCATATCTTCTATGCCGATGACAGGGAGTCAGAGGATATCGTCATCCTTTTGCAGGCCACCTCTCTCAAAGACTTAGGGTTCTTTGCAAGATTGGGATCATGAACATTATCCCAATCCTCCTTGATTAGGGCATGGTCTCTATAGATTTTGGGCTTCTCTAGTTCTTGTGTGTTCACCCACTTTGGCTTGTCTAGTATACCAGGCGTAGTGTAAGAAATGTCTTCAAAGACATAAATGACGGGTGCTCCTCGCACAACTTTAAACAAGCTCTGCGTTTTCTCTCCATATGCCTCTTTTTGTGAACTTTCGACCATTTTTCCCTTGCTGGAAGCTTCTGCTTAAATTGAATTTTTTGCAATTTTACCTTGGCTCTGGTTATGTGCAAAACTTCTTTTGCTCTGGGTAGCGTGTTTGAAAAATATTTTAAGTGTTTAAACACTCACATGCAACACTTAGCTATTTTTCCTCAGGGTGGTAGATGAGAGTTTCCTTTTTACATTTAATTCGTCATATACCGCCAACCTTTTGGCTTGTGCGAAATGAATTACTTTCCATTTTGAAATGACAAGAATTTATAATTACAATTGGTAATCATGTTGTACAACACAATTTCCTTGGAACTTGAGGTGACGATTTTCTAGCAGCTTAAGCATTCGCATGCATTGGCAATTAATATCCCAAAAGGAATGATTAAGTGAAAGATGTGATCGACATTTAAAAAGATATGAGTTCTGCCTTGGAGTTTGCAAAACACATGCAGAATGACACCTCAACATTTGGCCATGCATAATATCGCTGATTACTGCCACCAACTTAGGCTAATTAATTAGCCCTTATTAGTTTTGCATGCAGAAAGCCGTACTCAGTAGATGCAACTAGGTGGGAAATTTGAGCAAGCCCTGGCACGACATTCAAGTTGGTGCTTGATTGACCTATGCTTATGGTAAGAAAATTACTACACATCTCCTCACTTTTTCTATAAATAGGCACTTAGGCAGTAGTGAAATCACACTTGGCGATTGAGCATAATTTGACAATAGGTAATTGGATTAGCATTTTAGCATTAGCAGTTGTGTAGGCTAGACTTAGGATTTTCGTATAGAGATAGTTTCAAGATAGTTGCAGAGTGTTTGCCAGCATGAATACCCCAATTAGGCTAGTCTCTCATAAATCCCAAACGACATTTTTAGGTGAGATTTCAACTAGGTGCCTGAAGCAGATGACCAAGAACAAGCACTCACTGGCTATCATAGCCATGAAATGGGTTCTGGGATGTGATTTCCTTGAATATGAAGATAAATACTGAGTTAACACTGATGTGTGCTTGCATTTCATTGCCTCTATGCTTTATATTGCAATTCCCAATCCACTAGTTCTGCATTTGGTTAAAGAGATTTTTCCAAAGAAATACCTGAATGACCTCAGAGAGGTAGGGGTGAATGCTGCATTCGAATTGGGCTTGCCAACAACAAGTGACCTCAGGAGATACATCGAAGAAGACACAGTCATATTGTGGCTTCCATTCTTGAATGGTTTTTGTCTTTAGTCACAGGATGAGCACTGCTAAAGGGTCAATCGTCCTTGTCACTTCCTCTTCTGCATCTACAATGTGGTGCCATTCTATGACATCGATTGGTACACAAACTTCAAGAACCTTGTGTTCCCTTCGCTGCTTGCCATTGCCCCATGAATGATGCTGTTGTTGCTGGTTCTGTCCCTACTAGCGAAGAAATTATGGAAACTGTTGATACGTCTGCGGATTGAAATATTGGATTAATTAAATAGAAATCAAACACATGTTAATAAGACATTAAATCGAAAAGCTGAAAAGAAACAGAATAATGCAAACCATAATCGCACTTCTCGAAACCGTCTTATCCTCCTCTAACTTCAGCGTTTTGTTGTTTTCCGTGATAGCTCTCAAATGCATCAAGCTCAACAAAATGACAACTAAAGAACGAGATTTAAAAATAAATGCATAATACACTAAGAATGCAAGATCTTGAAGGTTGATAATGGAGGAATGTTGGTTGTTCACTTCAGCAGCATAACGATATGGTAAAGGTTTGAAGAAGAATGATGGATGAAAGATAGAATATTTTGACAGCATAAGGATGTCTGAAGATTCGATCCAAAATGGCTTGTGAAAGGTTAAATTTATAGATTTTTGAAGGCAAAAACTTAGTTGGCAAAGATCAACGGTTGAGATTCAGTCTGATAAGATGAACGGTAAGAGATTTTTTTGAGAGTTGAGTGAGAGATAGAAGGTTTCCTCTTTTTCAAATTTTTCATTTAGATCCAAGGAAGGTTGTATTTTGAAGAATGAGTTGAAATGAAATTTCTAATTAAACAAATAAACTTACTTAATTATATGTGAAGATGAGATTAGAATTCGCATACCTAAATAAGTATATTTAATTATGTGAGAGAGATGGATTTAGAAGGAATTAAATTAAATATTTAAAATATTTAATTTAACTATGAGATGAAGAGGAGGAATATTCCATTTTTGAATTCAAATTTTCAAATTTGGAATAACATGATAATCAAATATAAATAAATTATGAAAATTTATTTAATTTAATTAAGAGGAATATGGGAGATGGTAATTAATTAAATAAAGTTCTTTATTTAATTAATGTAGAAGAATCATAAGAATGAACAATATAAATAAATAATTAAATTTATTTATATGTAGATGACTTTAGGAGATTAATTAAATACTTATATTTAATTAATTACTGCACTTATTATAATGTGACCATTTTAATGCGCATACAAAGGTCTCATTATTTCCGCCATGCTGTAGACTGAAGATTTGCCTATTTTTTCTTTTGCTTTTAAAAACTCATACCAGTCAGTTTGTTTTTTGTATATATGCTGAAAAAGGCTTTCATAGAATATATGAAAAAGAAGCAGAATGTAGTTATATAATTTAGAAGTGTGGCCCTAGAGCCATTTTGGAAATGTAAATACAAAGCATATATATAATGAAAATATAGCTTTATATAATCATCTTGTTTCATTTGCTTATGGATTTTGCAATGTGGGTTATCTTTTCTTTCTCCAGCATATATGTTTTTACTTCAATTCTGCATGTGGGTGCTTGATTTTTTTTCTGCACTTTTGAGACGTAAATTTGTTTTCCCTGTTCTTTGCAATAATGGGTTACGTTTACCTCTGCTTCCCAAACCAAAGAATTAATAAAAATACCGGCCAACAAAACAAAAGGGAAAGAAAGGATAAAACACTATTAACATATTTACATCGGTAGCACGCGCAAGCCTAATTAAATAATTTTAGGTGAATTGTGTTGATCAAAATTCCTAGTGCTTGTTGCTCCATAGTTTCTAACTCAAATGCATTTTTCTCCTTGCATTGATTTTTTTTGAATGGACCCTCCCGTGTTGACTTGGATTTGTAGCTCTTTCATTAAATTTTAGCACCAAGTCACCACACTTTAAACCTTGGTTGGACACTTTCTTGTCAAACCACCGCTTAGCCACCTGTTGGCAGTTAGTCATGGCCATTAGGGACTTTTCCCTCTTCTCTTGCACTTCTAGCAACTTGGCCAGCCAAACCTCCATAGTGCCATTTCACTCTTCCTCGAAGGATTTTAGCAATTGCAATGCCAGAATCTCCATGGAGATAGGCAATGGAGCCTCTTTTCCATAGACTAGCTCATATGGCAAAGTCTTAAGGACTTGCTTAGGGGTTATGCGATTTTCCCAGAGTGCTACCTGAAGGTTTTTATGCCATTCCTTTCGGTGTTCTGAACCAATCCTTTTAAGGAGTCAAACCAAATTCTTGTTTGTTGACTTGGCCAGGCCATTCCCCTACGGGTAGTAGTTTGACAATGTTTTAAGGAATATTCCATGTGCAATTGCGAACTAACATACCTTAGAGCCTAGGAAAGCTTTGGAATTGATGAAGATGATGGTTTTGGGTGGGTCAAATCTTATTTCCAGCTCCTCGAGGAAGTCCATTATGTCTACCTTTGTCGCATTCTTTAGGGGCACTGCTTTGGTCCACCTGGTGAAGTAGTCAATGGCCGTTAAGATCTACTTGTGTCTAGTGCTGGAGGTAGGGTTGATCATCCTGATGAAGTCCAGGCCCCATTGCACAAATGACTCATCCACTACTATTGGATTGAGAGGCATTACAAAATTATTTCTTCTTCCTGCAAAGAACTGACATTCCTTGCAAGCTTTTACCAAGGAATAGGAGTTGTTGAATAGTGTCAACCAAAAGTACCCTGCATACATGATTTTGATGGTGGTAGTATTAGCAGAGAAGTGTCCACCCACAATGCTGCTATGGAAAATGTCAAGAATTCTCTTTGTTTGTTTTATGGTGACACATCATAACAACATGTCATTGAAGTTACTTTTGAAAAGGATCCCCTCGATGAGCACATACCCACTATTTTGCAACCTGTAAAATCTTCTCTTCTGAGAAGGAAGGCTTGATAGATATTTTCTAGTATGCATAAATCTCACTCTATCCACCAACCAATAGCCTTCAAAATCTGACTTGTTCATTAGAACTAGCTTTGGTTACTCTTCTTTAGCATCCATTTCTTCATCGTGTGCAAGATATTCACACAATCCTCTTCCTCGAACAACCTTTGTAGGCTTGACCTCAATGTCGTACTCGAGGATCTTAGTAATCCAATTGGCCCTTTTCTCAACGATTTCTCCTTCCAAGATGTATTCCCACACACTAGAATGTGCAACATAAACAATCACCTTATTGCAAGATATTAGGTGGTGAAACTTCTTGAGTCCCTTCACTATTGCAAACGCTTGTCTCTCGACGAAGTTGTAGTTCATTTCATATTCTTTTAGGGTCCAGGAGTGAAATGCTATTAGGTGTTCTCCCTTGCCCTCATTATCTTTCTAAGTTAAGATAGTAGCAATGCCTGACGTGATACTGAATACATACACTATGAAGTATTTTGATAAGTTTGGATTAACCTATAAAAGAGCTGAAGGAATAACATCCTTAACCTCTTCAAAAGCTTCTTTGGCATCTTTTGTCCATTTGAACGTTTGATCCTTTTTCAGCATCAGGGTGATTGGCCTAATTATTCCTGCAAAGTCAGAAATAAATTTTCTAACAAAATTTACCTTTCCCAAGAAAGACTAAACACCTTTCTTATTGATCGAAAGGGGAAGCGCTTTGATTTCCTTCACCCACTCAGGATCAATTGAAATTCGTTCTTTGGACACTACGTGTCCCAATAGCTTGCCTTGCAGTACTCCGAAGACACATTTTTTTGGGTTTAGGGATACCCCGAACTACTAGAATTTTTTGAAAACCATCTCAAGGTGGTTGAAATGATCCTCATTGGATTTAGAGAACACAGTGAGATCATCCAGATAGATTGGGATAATCTTGTTGATTAGCTCACTGAAAGAGATCCATTGCTCACTAGAAGGTGGATCCGACATTTGAAAGGCCAAAAGGCATCTTAGCATATGCAAACGTTTCACACTTAGTAGTGAATGTCGTTTCATATTGGTCCTCCTCTTTGACTCATATTTGATTGTAACTGGAGAAGCCATCTAGTAGGGAAAACATCTCTGATCCTGCCATTGTCTGCAGGATTGAATCCATAGAAGGTAGCGGGTAGTGATCCTTTAGGGATGCTCTTTTCAGGTTCCAAAAGTACACACACAGGCGAATATCTTCATTCTTCTTTTAGACTAGGACCAGGTTGGATACCAATGTGCTATGATTGATTGAGAAGACAATTTGTGACTGGATTAGCTTTGTCAGCTCTTGCGCCTTTATGTTTCAATCTTGGGATTCACTAGCCTCTATCTTTTTTAGATTGGTTTTGCACCTTCCGCTAGCTCTATTGTATGCTAGATGATATTGGGATCATATCCCCTGAGGTCATCATATGACTAGGCCACCACTCCTTCATACTTTTCACAAAAATGAATGAGCCTTTCTTTATCATGGTGCAAGACATCTTTCCCAACTTTGAGCTTTCTCCCATCTTTGACCTAAATATTTGCATACAAACTTACTCTTGTCATTCCTTGCATCGTCACAGTCGAATAGGTTTTCAAGAGTGACCAATCCTTTTGAAAGCTTGTTGGATTTCAACTGGATGACTTGGTTGTCATAGGCCTCAATGATCTTTGGTTGGAGCTGGTCGGAAAATTTTCCTGACTGTTGGATGAATGAGGCAATGTGTTCATAATTTCCAAACACTTGCCAAATTTGATCATTTTCTAGAATGGTTGGTTGGACTATCACTCATATAGAGTGCTTGTTGTGAATGAGGTCGGAGGTGGGGTCAAATTGTGATCCAATTGCTGCCATGTGATCTGTATCTGTGTTTTGTTCCTTGGGAAGCCTTTGAATGTTGAAGGCTTCAAAACCCTCAATCAAGTCCCAGACTTGATGCCTATAGGATCGCATGTGAAAATTCTTAGCCGTGAAAATTCCCTGGACTTGATTGACCAGTAGTTCAGAATCTCCGAACACCATTAGTTGCTTGATAATCATTTGCTCTGCAAGGCTTAAACCTTGTACTAGTCCTTCATAGTCAACTTCATTGTTCAAACAAGTGAACTAGAAGTGAAAAGACCTCAATGTCTTTTCATTGTGTGGGGATATCAAACATATCCCGGCTCCTGCACCTACCTTGCATCTTTCTCCATTGAAGTGCATCGTCCATTTCTCTGAAGCTTGATCACTTTTAGGTTCTTTGACGACCCTCAAGAGTACTTGATCTTCATAGTAGATGACATAGGTGCCCAACTTGGTAGCATATTAGTTGCAAAAAGGATCAATATCTATATGTTTTCTCAAGAGAGAATCTTCCTAATCGGTCCAATCTCTAATCACTTTTTCATCCTCTAACAGCTTAGCACAATACATTTCTTGCCTGGTGATAGAGGTATGAGCAGCTTTAAAGTTGATCATGGCTTCATCAGCCACATGTTCTAAATGTAGAGCTTCCAAGACCATCTTCATTTTCGCACCATGCTTGGTTCTGAGGATCATGTGTGAATAGTCTAGAGAAAGGTATCCGCTTACCTTTGAAGTGAATTGTTGGGATAGACATAGGCCGAACATTGGGGGAATGTCTATGATCACAGTATCTTGTGGCACCATGACACTAGGGAAGGTGAATAAGGTCAAGGGAAGATCCTTGATGAGCCCAAAAATTTCAACCTGGTTTCCATTAAACTTCATGACTCCTCTCTTTAATGGTTCATAGTTAAGCCCTAAAGCTTCAGCTATCAGTTTAGGCATGACTGTGGTGCTAGCACCAAAGTCTATCATGGAATTGTGCAATAGTTTGTTCCCCACTATGAGAGTTAGGATAAAGGGTTTAGGCTTTGTCTTATCTTTAACCTCAGAAGAGGTTGCCTCCATGCCATTTGTGAGAACTTTGGTAGGAGGTAGTGGATCGAAGGCCTTTACTTTGAGCAACTGCTCCATTGGATTTGCGCTTGCATCCTCTTGAAGGGCCTTCTACAACAATGTATTTTTCTCCCGAATAGCTAATATATCCAAAAGAGATACATTAGTAGATGATTTTTTCAATTGTTCCACCACATTGAAGGGTGGCAGATTTGGTAGCTTGTGCTCCCTAGCCTTGGTTATAACAATTTCCTTCTGTGGCAGACATTGCTGTACCACTGCGGAGGTGTTGGGAATTTGGTCGGAAGCACCTTTGGGTTGCAGACTGACTGGTTGTGGGATGATTGATTCACCCATGAATCTCCTTTTCAAGCGAGTGTTGTAATTGGACTGCACCTGCGATGTTTTTGATGAGGATGCATCTTTGGCAAATACCGTATCTTCTTCTTCCATCCATGAGAAGAGTGCGTGATCCAGAGCGATGTATGTCTCTTGCTCTAGGAACATACCTTGCATTTGAGTGGTAAGCACCACATTTTCCATTTGTGGAGAAGCATATGCATAGCCTCTGTGATCTAAAGTTATGCCTTGGCTGCGTTGATTTGCCACTTTTTGTTGTAGACTGTTGTGTGGGAAATTTTGGGGCATATGTGCGTTTCCACAGGGGAAGCACCAAGGGTTGCTGTCATCAACTAAATTGTTCTGCCTCGCTGTCAGTTCTTGACTCGAGCTTGGGTTGGTGCTTTGTAATGGAGAAGGCACATGTACTATTTGATTAGTTGTCTACATTTGTGGATTTATGCGAGCACCTTCTTGAAATTGATTCTGTTGGTAAGAAGATTTCCCATCTTGATAATTCTGGTACCTTGGCCTTGGAGGGGAAACTTGATTTTGTTTTATGATAGTTATTTTGTTGATGATGGTCTACAACATTTCCTTGAATTCACCCATCTCCTCCTTTGAAGATCCAGATGTAAAAGCATCATTTTGTGGTGTATTTGGATATGTGTACATGGATTGGGGAGGTGTGAGCGCACTAGTAGATACTACTTCCTGAGTGGGAATTGATATTTTTGGGAACATAGGCATGATGGGTTGGGGCGGTAACTTCCCGGTGTCTATCAAATTGTTCTCCACCTTGACGGCGACGCTGTATGAGTTCCGTAGAGTGGTTCTGCCCAAAGAATGGATCATCATCAAAATGTTAGGGTTGATAGATTTCAAGTAAAACATAAAGGAAAACTCGACGGACAAGCGGATAGCAACCTAGATTCTTTGCCAAGTGACATGGAATTGGGCATTAAAGTTAATCATAGCTTCGTGCGAGGCTCACTTTATGATAGACAATTGATGATATAGTGAGGACCAGTCTCCGTCGTTTGAAGATCTTTCATAGAAAGGATCTCCGAATTGATCCCAGGTGCTGATAGTGTTAGCTGGAAAAGTTTAGTACCAATCCAATGCCCTGCCTCTAAAAGAGGCTGCAAGAAACCTTAGTGCTACATTATGGGTGGTGATTCCATGCATTAGACATACATCCACTAAATTTTGTAGATGTTTGACAGGTGTTCTTGAGCCATCTCCGATGAATTTAGGTATAGCTTTTAAAGTGAAGACTGGGATAGCAACCTAAACAATAGGTGCTACTAGTGCTACAAGGGGGCTTTCGGCATCCCATGCCACATAATTTCTATTAGCACCTAGCAACATGGCTAGCAGAAGGGGTGGAAGAAGCAAAATTTTCACTAATTGGGTTGCGACCTATACTGTTCCTAGTGGTGGCACTAGTAAACGAATGTTATTTGCTATCTAAGATCTAGTAACAGGCTGATGGCTCATACACACTTTTCAAAGTTAGATTCATTTAAGCTTGGTCCCACTAGGCATTCCAAAAAAAATAATACTATTGATGCCAAAAATTGGCAAGGTAACAACCTTTATGGGAAACTCAGTTAATGAGGGACCAATTGTGCTAAACTGAGTGACCTCCGGGTTTTTAAAGAAGCCGACTTCTTCTATAATTAGGGTGCTGAAAAAGGGGAGAAGGAAGAAAATATAAAAGTAAAATCTAACTAAGGTGATGCACCAAGATTTAGATATAAGGCATGATGAATCTATCTTTTAGATAAGATTTAAGGGCCCACTAAGAAGTTTGCTATGTCCTAGAATGACAAAAATTAAAGATTGAAACCTAAAGAACTCATTCAATAACATGAAACAATTTTCACACACATTCACTGAAAAGAGGAGTCAAAGACATGATATAAACTAGAAAACTTTCATTAAAACTATGGAATTTCCGTAAATGAACCATTCAAGCAATAATTGCACAGTGTAAAGTTAATTGAATAACTTAAGAAAAATAGAAAGGCCAAACAATGGAATAGTTTGTGAATCTTTTTGCAATAATCTAATAACAATAAAAAAGGCCTAGTGTCTTTCTAAAATTCTGTATCTTCTGGAACTTGCTTTTGAAGCAATAAGTAGCATATCTAGCCAACAATCCCACCGCTTAGTGAGCAGTAACTGAAAAGATTCAGTATTCTGAGCAATGATTCCCCTCAACCATTGTAATTGAAAATATTCGAGCCATAGCATGTGCTCACTCCCCAGCCAAATTCATCCCCTGTGAATGATGGCATTTGTCTCATCAAAGTTCTCTATAAACAAGTGTCGCCTCCCAGAGTAAGTAGTTAGAACATGCAACAACATATCGCAGCCTGCAATTCACTATATCCTTCCTTTCAGTAGAACACCCATCATAGTGACACGTGGCGTAATTTCACAGCTTTTGGTTCATGCCTTCCTTTCTCCATTGAAGGATTATGTTGGGAAGACATGTGGAAGTGTCTCTTTCCATCAATGCTGACTGTGGGGTCTGCCAAAGCACATATGCGGATGAAGGCTACATGGCACCCGGACGGGGCCTGATTAAAAAGTGAGAGGGATCAATCTTTGAATGGTCACCGAGTTGATGCGTGGAAGCATGGCGGGGCCTGTTTGAAAAGTGAAGGGAAGAATCCCTTTGGAGAGCACTGAGGGGACATGTGGTGGAAGTCGGAAGTGTTCATAAAAAATGTGTCAATGATCAAATAATTGAGGCATGGGCTAGTACTTAGCAAAAATAAAATTAAACACTTGAAGGGAGCTCGATGAATTTCATATTCATACTTCCATCTACCAAACATAGTCTGGCAGTGTCACAAACTTCTATTTTCTCCTCTTCCTCTAAATATATCATCTTAATTATCTTTCCATTTGATGTCATAGTATAAGTGTTCCTTCTTCCATCATGAATTACTTTCTTATCATATTTCCATGGTCTTCCTAATAGTAAATGACATGCATCCATAAGCATAATATCACACAATACTTCATCCCTATATGATCCAATATGAAATTTCACCAAACATTGCTCATTCACCAATATCTTATGCTCCCATGCTATCCTATAAGGGTTTGGATGTTTTAGTCTCTCCAAATTCAACTTGGTTACCATCTCCTCTGAAACTAGATTATCAGTACTATGACTATCAATGATAACTTTACATACCTTTCCTTCGGACTTACATCTAATTCTAAATAGATTCTTCCTTTGCAATGGTTCCTTAATCACTTCTTCATGCATCAAATCTCTCCTTATCACCAATGATTCACCTTTCTTAGGTTTCCTAATTGAATTAGGGGATCCAATAGGTTCTTCATCCACATAAGTTTCTCTTTCAGTATGCTCAATTTTCTTTCTAGTACTTCCTTGATGGCACTCAAATGCTTTATGTCTTTCACCTCCACACTTGAAACAGGTGCCTTTGAATGGTCTTATCTCAGATCTCCCTTAATATCTGTAGTAACCTTCATTGTGGTAAGAATTATGACTTCCGTCACTGGAGTAGAAATTTCTATTTTCCCTTCCTTTGTGGTATGAATTAGCATCCTTTTCTTCACTCCAATAAGGTTTTACATCTTTTTTCTTCTTTGCTTAAGGTCTTCTTTCTCTAGATTGTGATCCAATCTTCTAGAGTCTTCCTCTTGCACTTCTCTATCTTTGTTCAAACTTCTTGTTCATCTTCTCTTCCACCTTTAATGAAAATTGATATGCTTCTTCAACTGATGTCATATCTACTAGGCTCAGTTCTTCTTAAATGTTTTTTCTTAGTCCATTGATGTATCTTACAACCTTTTCTTTGCTTGCTTCACTATGACGGGTTCTAATTATCATCTTGTAGAATTATTCAGTATACTCCTTCACAAAACTCTATTTTTGTCTTAGGTTCTACAATATTTTCAATAATTCAAGCTCATAATCTATTGGTATGAATTGATTCTTCATTTTTGTAACCATTCTATCCCATTTGATGATTTTCTTCATTTTATTTTTGCAAATCTAACTCTTTTCGAATCTTCAATTTCTTCATATTCACAGTATTCTTCCATTAAATTGATCCAATCAATCAACTCCTCAGGATTCAAATTTCCTACGTAATTTTGAATTTTGATTCTAGGTCTTTTTCCAATCTTTGAAATCACTTTCAACGTCTTCATTTTATCTAATTCTTCTTCTTCTTCACCTAGGCTTCTGCAAATTGATTTGCATGATCTACTTCATCATCACTTTCATCTTCATGCCTAGGGTTTAGGCCTTGCCTTCAATATTCTTCAATAGTATCTAATCAAACTCATATCTCACACATCATTTCCAACATTTCATCAATTCTTCTAGAAACATTTGCCATAGCAGGCACTCTCCTTAGTGACATATCTCCCCTCGAATAGGTGCAACTGCCTCAATTCAGTGATCTAGCTACAAGGATTTCAACTGCCTCACAATCAACGATTGTTTAAAAACACCTGCAATCTGCCTCAAGTTAATGATATGTTCACCTCAAGGAGTTCCTTCAAGACTCACAAACTTGCTCTGATACCACTTGGTGTAATCACTATAGGAGGGTTTAGAAAGAACAGTCCAAACCATGCAACTAAGAGTCAACACAATAGAAATAACACAATAATTTGATATGCAAACATTAAACTTTATTGAATTGACAATCTTACATGCATCACATGCCTCATGGGTGAATATCTAGGGCTCACAGGCCTTCCACAAGGGCATTCAACAATACAACTAGCCAAATACCTTATTACATGCCCCCAAAGGGTTTATGCAAAAATATGAGTACTGATCTAACTCTATCTAAATGAACTACTAATGATTGAATTCTAAATGATTACAAATGAGTAATAAATATGCTTCTCAAGCTCCAACAAAGGATCTGCGTTGGCTACAAGGGTTTATAACCTGATGAATGATCACACTTGAAGGTCGGCCTCAAAATATGGAAAGATAACTCCTCGTGAAATGAACCCAAGATAAGTCCCAATGAACCCAATATTCTTGTATGATGTCCCATTAGGATCTACATGATTTGGAATAGGTCCACACTAAGAAATCTAGACTAGGTTAGCCCCAAATGCTCTGATTGGTAATCATAGTGAAATTGTGAGAGTGATAAATTTTAGTAGACAAATCCAAACAACGTGAAATCTAGATATGTGATAGATATTAGTGTGTAGATGCTATATCCTACTCCACAATCTAAGAAACAATGATGCGGTAAAATTTGGAACAAAATACTGAAACTGCTACTGAATGCAATGCAAGAAAAGAAAGTTATTTTTGGTTGATACAAGATTTCTTTACAACTAGGGATTCTCCTCCATCAACAAGTGGAACTTGTTTGGATTCCATGGAGTATACTTTACCAAATAGTTTATTTAGAGAAAGACCCAGAGTGTGGGAAACCTTAAAAGGAATGAAATTATTTGAGGCACCAAAATTTATAATGCAATTGCTAAGTTTACAACCAAGTATATACAAGGATAGAAGTACCAACTAGGAGAACATTATTTTGACATGAAATTTAAGGATCATAATTTTTTGGAGTTTCATTTGATTCTAGATGAATCAAGTAGAAATAAGGGATTTAGAATCTCCTTTTATGTATTGAACTAATATCTCTAATTGGTGTGGATTTTCTTTCAAATTATCAATTTGAGAGATTTGTACCTTTTTCTTACAATATTTAATAAAATCAAATGAGTCATCAAAAACATGTTATGAATCTAGAGACTATGTACCTTGCATGGATTTGTTCAATGCAATAATAGAATATTCTTGACCATTCTTTCTAGTCAAAATATATTTGGGTATACTCTCCAAACCTTTTCTAGCATCATTAGTATTAGTCTCAACTTTCTCTTCATTCTTTTAGTGCTAATTTCTTGTAAATTTTTTAAGAATGATTGTTGATATCATGCAATAACCTGTATTCATCATCAGATTCATACTTTAAGAAGCTTATCGAGGGTTGGCCAAATATTTCATTTGTTTTAGCTTCTTGAGCAATATATTCCTTAATTTTCTCACTTGATTGGTTCATTTACATGTATCTAGCCATTTCTAGACATGTTGAGCCATCAAGTTCAGTAGTCAAATTGAAGTCACACATAGTTATAGTATGATTATTGCTAGATGAGAGGTGTTCAATATCCAATCTTTGTGCAAATGGAAGAAGCTTTGGTTATCTATTTTTTTGGTATGAAATATAATTTTTCCTTCAAATATACTGATAAAAAGGTGGAAAATTTTATGGAAGCTTCTTTTTGAGTAAGAGAAAATGATTAGCCAATTTATACACCATTCAATCAGTGGTAGGAAAATTTTATTGTTTTCCTTTTCCTTTCTATAGTTCTTTATTCCATTTTCTTATGGTTAAAAAATCATCTTCCACTTCTATCGCCATAGCTTGAGCTTCTTCAAGTGTCCCTACTTTATCTCTTCTCATTTGAAAAGTTCTCACATTGGGAGCTTGAGCATTAATGAAAAATAATTCTTGATTTTCTTTAGTGGGTTTCTTAGTATTTTTGTTTCTATTAACTATCTTATTGACATGAGGCACAAAATCCCACATGGGCTCATTTATTTATTTCTTCATTTGAGTCAATTTTTCTAGAAAGAATTTTCTTATCTTCAACACTTTTGAACCTATGCTCAATTATTTTTCACATTACAACCCATGAATTAATAGACCCGAATAGTATATGATAAGACCATTCCACTTCTACTTTAGTTGAAGATTCCACAAGAAACCAAACATATACATCTTTATGCATCACCCCAAGTAAAACATAAAAAATAAAGAAGATATTAATGTGCTCATTTTTTGTACCTTTACCATCACCACTAAACTTAGGAAAAAAAAAATGCTTAGGAGGAAAGTCATGCAACTGATTTCCCAAAGATATAAGACCTATAACTTTTCCCTATGGAACTAATTGTTTGGTTACACAAACAATAAGACTCTACTCGACACCCCTAGAATGAGCAAACAAGTGTTGTCGCCATAGATTGTAGAAATAGGTCGACCTAAAAAAGAATTTTATCCTTGTAAACTTTGGAAAATGTAACAAACCAAAGTTTGAACGAGAATAACTATAGATCTAATTGTAATGCCTCCAGTGAGTGGTATTATCAAGAGGATCACAAATACAAAAATATTTGTTTGTGCATGAATTTGCAGGCAGGGACACACCAAACATAGGGAATATGTTGCTGCAAATAAAAGTTGAATTGAAATAAAACCTGCAAGCAGGCCAACAAAGCCACAAATTTTGCAAATATGCTTGAAATGCTTGAAAAATTTCAAATATCTATCCTAATGAGCAAACGAGCAGAGGGAAAATTGACCCTCTACTAATTTTTATAACTTTTTGGTATAACATGTACAGTGATAAAAGAATTAATTTTTTTTTTATTATCAAAATTGATGAAATAAAAGGTATTTTTTCATTTCCCGAGCCTTTTGAACGCGATGGTGCTATATTTTGGCTCTATGATGCTTTGTTGAGAGGGATATGTGTAGGATTCACCTCGATGAGGGAACATACATGCTCTCATGGCTCTAATACCATGTTGGAGAATGCCAAGATCAAAGAGAGCATGAAACAACTTCCACAAGTGAATACAATATACATAATAGTATGTCTATCTATATGAAATGAAGAGTGTATAATACAATGATCAAGCCTCACATATATAGGCAAGGATGAGGAGGTGAGAAGGTAGGAGTAAAAATATGACTACCCCTCCAAAGGTGGGACACTTGTGAGCTCACTTGAGAAGTGGGTGAGCAAGTGTCAATAGATGTCTCAAGTCATGAGGACACATGTCTCAATGCTATGAAGTGAGACGAAAAAAAAGAAACCTAATTAAACTTAAGCTAGGTGTGAATAGGTAAATCCTAGATAGGTGATTAGCTAACTAGGTGGATAATGACACTATTTACATAATGTTCCTAATGGGAGATGTAGGGTCTACTAGTATATCTAAATTTCTTTCTTGAAGAAGAAATAGGAGTAGGGAAATAAATATTTTTTAAAATTTCAAAATCATAGTCAATAATACTTTTACTTTAGTCTCCTCTGGTGTAACTTTTGCTAGCTCAGGTGTCTTGTAAAAATTTATTTTTTCTTAGCAAGTTGAGAAAACCAATTCTTTTGTGTAAGTTGCTATCAATTTTGATTTGTTTTGATTTGATGTTGATGTTGATTTCTTCTGGGTACAAGATCTATGATCACAAGTTCACTATGTTGATTCCCATAATTTTGGGTTTGTCTGAGCCTTATTTCAGTCTCAATATCATCTTCAAAGTCTAATACTTGGTCAACTTGATGATATTGTTGGTTTGACTTTCTATATCTCCAAGCCAATTCCCTTAAGTATGTTATTATGTCTTCTTGCTCAAATTATAAAAAAATTATATTAGGTTGCAAGAGTGGCCTAAACCTACCTTGCAACACCATGATTGTTCATTGAAATAAAGAAAAATTTAGGCTTCTATGTTCAATAGAGACCAAGCTATTTTGAAGTGTACAATACCTATGGCAAGCATACCTTTTCATGTCTTGTAAAAATAAACCTTTCAATAATTTTGTTAATCACAATTTCTACCACATTGTCTCTTGTGCAATTATTTCATCTTGTTCAACAATTTCATGTCCATGATCTTCTTCCTTAAATATCACTTACTTTATCTTGTGATATTGCTATCATTACCTTTTGTTTCTCCAAGCTATCATGTAGAAATAAGAAATGATGTCTTTTGTATTACCACCCCACCAATTTTTTCTAGGTTGTAGGATAGGTGCTTTGTTACATTGTAAACCCATGGTATTCATAAAAAATATCATTCTTGACAACATGCAAGTGATCTTTTAAAGGAAATGAATAATTTTATAGGTATTTATTCCCCAATAGACTTTCCAAAAATATGTTGGTATACATATTTTGCATTATAATAAATGACTCAAAAAAATCTAAATCTGTTATAATAAGGAAGATAATGAAATATGTGCCAAAAATTGGTAAGGTTGCTATTTTTAGTCAACATACCTCTACATTGAGAGGGGAAACTTCCTCATATGATAAATATTTTGACATAAAAAATACCAAAACATTTGAAAGACAACAAAATATGAAATTTAAGAGAAACCCAAGCAATAAACATATGGAAATTAAATTTCCTTGCATGCAATCAAGATAATGGTGATTAAATTTGTTGCAAGAAATTGAGAACACTTCTCATTATTTTATAACATATATCACAAATATTTCAACATGCAATAGAAAAGAATGACTACTCTAGACTTTTCAACATTGCATGTCGAAGATATTTTAGTAATAAGATTAAAAGATCTCAAAAATTTTATCAAAGGGATTTGCAAACAAAATTTATTCACCCCACATTTGAAGAACAAATAACTTAGAAAATACTTAAACAATACCATTCAAATATTTTCTATTACTTCCTTACAAAAATATATACAACTTTAACCTTTTTAATCTCCAAAATCATTAGAACCAAAAGTTCCTTCTAAGAAGATTAAGCATCATATATATAGGATTTTCTCTCTAACTAACTTGTAACTAACCCTAATTTATAATTTTAATAAAATAATAAAGTTCGTTTTGTCAAACATAATATTATAAAAGAGTCATATTCCAGTGATATAAACATGACTTAATTACAAGTTATGAAATAAAGTTATATAAAAGACTTTAAAATTATTTAGCAAGCATATCCTCTTTCATAACTTATATTTTTTTGAGGTTAAAGAAAGGAATTTGTAATCTCTATATGCTTTAATTGCAGTTGTCAAGGCCTCCTTTTCTAGAACCACTATATTGAACAGATGTTCGTTCCAAGTTTCTTAGTAATCTTCAACTTCTTTCATTTTTATTTCCATGATTGATAATTCCTTATTAAAATTGAGTGCTAAATTTGATGTTGTAGACAATTTTAACATTGTATTGACACTAGCATTCTCTTGACTACACAAATCTTTAGAAAAAAAATCTTTAAAATTTTGTTTGGTTACCTGAGAATCTTCCAAAGAAGAATCATCTTCTTTAAAAACATGTATTTCCATAGTGAAAAAAATTGCTACTATTTTTGACCTAATGAAATTAACTTCTTTGAGAAGTTTTTTTATTTCATTTATAGCTTATCTAATAGTGATAATTTTCCATTGAATGCTTCTTATCCATACAATACTATTGTATTCTTCAGCTTCAACCATATTTTTTTATAGTCAACAATGTGTTAATTTTTTTTTTTTATCTCTTCTATGTCCTTTGTTATTATATACCAACCAATTTCTTATTTTAGTAATAGCTGAAGATAATTTTTGAGCTATTTGGTTTTCTCCTTAGTTTGATTGTATACCAATATTGATTTCTCAATACAAAATAACCAATCAAGTATTATCTATTTGACCCAATCCTCAGAGGCTTTACTAAAATCTTACTATTTGCTTAATTTTCCCATTGTCCCCTTGTCAGTACTTTATATATTTGTATCATCTAAAGTTAAGGGGACATCTACTGGATATATTGAAATATTTAAAATATTATTGACATAAGATGTCAATATTTGAATTCATTCTTCTAGTTGTTTGGTATCAGGTTCTCCTTCTCCATTCTAGTACAAGCTTGGAAATTAATACTTGAAAATTATGTATATCTCCTTTATGAGTTGAATCACCAGTATCAATTATGGACACTTGATAGTCCTCTTCTATAACATCTTCTTTATTCTTATTATCAATTGGTTTGGCTATTTCTAAATATTGATCGCTTGATGGATCAATCATTAGTATTGGGGAAAATTTTATTTCTTGGGCTTAGGAGTGTTTCCATGTAAAATAGTTTCACAAATATATCATAATCAAGCTCAATTGCATCTTTGTAATTCCTATTTTTACAAAAAAAATATTTTAGATATTGAGAAGAAGATGGAATTTTGGATGGAATTAGAGTGAAAGTAGAAGTTATAGGAAGAAAAATGCTTTTTTGCAATGAATTTTTTGGAACATCATTGGGTGAAGGGGGAGGAGAGATATGAATAATATTATCTAGAGTTGACGAGGATGGTGGAATTTAAAATGAAGGTTGGTTTTATTGGAGTGGATCAATATTTCCTTATTGGATCTCCTCATGCACATCTTGATCTACTTGTAGCCTTGTTACCGATAAATTTTCTTTAGATTTAGGATCATCTTGACTTGATATTTTTCTAGGCATATTAACATTGGTTGTGTAGATGTACCACTTGATTTCTTTGTCTACATTGCTTCTTTTGATGAATGTATTGTAGGTCTAGTGGTAGTATGTTCAATTATTTTTGTATCCATCCATTTCTTGGATTTATTTAGTACAAGGAAAGGCATCTCATTGGTTTATTTTACCTCCATACTCCAATTAATGAGTGTTAGTGGTTCAAATTATAGAGAGTATAAATAGATGATCAATCATTTTTGAGCCATTGTCTTCAATACCCTCAACATCCCATTCAAGTTCATAGTCCTTCATTTTTTGTATAGTCATCCAAGATCAATCTTTTTTTCTTAATTCAAATTCATTTTTTACAATCCTCCTAATAATCTTTCAAATGAGGGAGATGCTAGATTTTTTTCCAAGGTACAAACTATTCTTTACATAATTTTTACTATCAAATGGATATCTCATCTAGTATTAGTGCATTATTATTTTTACTAGAGATCTTTCCACACTTTCTACCTGTACTGAAGTTGGAAAACTATAAAAATCCAATCCCAATAAGAATGGATGACCCACCTTATTCAGTTCTCTACACTTTGTACGCATTGATTCCATTTGTCTAAAAATATCAATAAGTATCAAATTGTCAAATGTATATTTGGTTAGTTTCATCATATACTCCAATCTCTCATGCTCTAGGCCATGGGTGCATACTAGCAATAACATAAAACAAATATGAAGACATATATAATTCATATGTATTTTGGAAATTGATGTTGATTATGTAGGTGATCACTTATTTTCCCAAATTAACACACTAAGATTCATACCCTATCAAAAAGAATAAATTCGAATATCCACTACTAAAATGAGTTGGTCACTTTATCCCCATTGAATCTATATAGTAGGGTAATCATGTTAGATATATCCTTATTAAAATATGCTCTTATAAGGATTTTTGGTAATTTAGACTTCTCTTTTCTTGGTTTCTTGAACCAACATTTAGCAATGTTGTTCAAGAAAGTTTATCTCCTATCAATGAAGTAATTTGTGGCCTTTTCTATAGACATGTAAGCATATTATTCCCTATTAGGGAGTCTTAACATAGTGCTTATTTATGGCCCATCCAATCAGGCTATCACTTTGTTGTCTCCACTCCTTACTTACCTCTTTTAAATTTTGTAATATTTGACACAATCTAGCACTAAATATATGCATTCAAAAATAGTTTTAAAACCATCGAGTATGAGTTATTTCACTCTATAAAGTGGCTTTGGCCATTCTTGGTCTAGGATTTTTAGTCACATGCAACCAAAATTCTTCTAGGTTAATATGCCCTAGTTGGATATCTCCCACTTTTGATAGAGAATTCTTTAGAACTATCTCAATTTCAAAACCTTGGTAAGTGTATTTCATTTATTTCATTAGAAAATTTCCCATACTAATGAAGAGATAAAATTATTTTGATGAGAAAATCAATTGAAAAATGAGGATTTTTGAAAAATAGGGTGTTGGGGTAACATAATATTTTAAGGAAACAAAGAAAAAGTTAAAGAAAAATTTGAATGAGGAATGAACATGTTAATTTCTTAGTAGTGGGCCTTTGAAAGAGTTGGGAGATTTGGAATAGTTGCATTTAAGTCACAAGCTCCACTTCAATGTGAATATTGACTCCTTTCTTGTTTGAAAATTTGGTGGCTACTCAAATGATAAGGGAATATATTTATATAGTCTCACAATGTTTCCCTTTTTATTACTATTAGTAGGTATCCAGTCACTAGGAACCAACAAAAAGTCTCTTCTTTCCCCTCATTTTCCTTTAAGTGTTAGGGATTAAGTGATACTAGGAACCTTTAAGAGGTTCCCTTGGTTCTCAAAACCAAGGAACCTTATGAATTTTTCTTCTTTATTTACCTTTTTAAAATCTCCTTATAAGCCCCTTTTGAGATTTTTTTGAACTATCGAGGATGAGAAATGAACCTTCCAATTCTTTATTTTTCTTCTTTTCAAACTACTAATCCTTTTTCTTGTAGTATCAAAGGTTTAGTAGAAACTAGGAACCAATTGGAAGTTCACTTGATTCTCTAAACCAATTAACCTTCTATTTTTTATTTATTTCGTTCATTGGTGAAATTTTGAACAATTTTTCCTTTGTCAAAGGTTCTCTGGGAACTCAAAAATCAAATACTTTTTCCTTGTTGAATCTCTTTATCAGATCATGTGGTCTCATCAGGAATTGTAAATGAAATTATCAAGATTTCTAGTGGTTCTTACAACTCACCAAATATATGATTATTTTCTCTTTTTTTTACCATTTTTTATAGTATTAGGGACCTTTCTAGCATTGGGAACTAAGGTAGAAAAAGAACTAATCAGAGGTTCTAGTAATGCTTGGAACCACCCTTTCTCCCGATCAAATTTAAATGTTGAAAACTTATGAAGGATTGAAAGATAAGAGTTCCTAATAAGGTAGAAACCTCCAATAAGGGAGTTCCTGAAGGACTAGGTTTAATATGCCAAACCTTCATAGAAGTAAATTTCCTAAGCTTTTATTGTGTGAGTAAAAATAAACTATGTGACAAGATATTGCAATTTTTTTTTTTCCTTTCTTTATTGAAAATATATGAACAAAGATGCTATACAACATACAATAAGGATTTCCATTCCATTACAATATTTCCCAAATTACAATATTACGAGAAAGTACAAAAGTACATACATAGCTCCTTCGAGATTTATAGCATAAGATATAGATGTTCTAAGAATCCGCCTTTCAAAACCTTACATTACATTCACATTACACTCACATTTTACCCTACACGGTAATAGTAAATTGTAATTACACAATTGGGGTGTAATATACTCCCCCCCTCGTGAATCATCGTCCCCGATGATTTTATGTAGCAACATGAAACAAAACAAACAATCAACATATTGTTTCAAGCATTCTCATAAGCATCTAAAACATGAGGAAATTTTCACCAAATCTCAGCATAATCTTCCCAAGTGGTTGAATCTTCTACATATTGGTCCCACTGGACTTTACACTATTGAACCTCCCTTTTACGAAAGCAAAGCTTATGTGTTCCGAGCACCTTGATGGGATTGAGTGTTTCCACTTCGAGGTCTTGTACCTATAAAGCAGTCTAATCAATCACATGATTATCACTAGGTACATACCTCTTTAAGTAAGACACATGGAAGAAATTATGAATTTTGGCAAGAGCTGGTGGAAATATTATTTGATAGGCTATCAGATTCACGTCTTCAAGAATATCAAAAGGTCCAACATAACACGGGGCTAACTTGGAACACTTTCCAAATTTAATGGAGCTGTTGTGAGGTTTCACTCTCAACAACACTTTGTCACCTAGGGAAAAATTTCAGGGCACTCTTTTACCATTGGCATAAATTTTTTGATGATCGTTAGCTTTAGTCAACGTTTTCTTAACAATATTAACTTGCTCATCCATTTCAGCCAACATCTCTGGCCCAAGACACTCTATCCTCAAGTCTATCCCAACTTATAGGAGTTTGACACTTTCGACCATACAATGCTTCAGAAGGAGCCATCTTTATCATTGAATGATAAGAATTGTTATAAGAAAAATTGAATAAGGGTAAGTAGTCTTCCCACTTGTATTGTTGATCCATGCAATACATTCTCAGTAGGTCTTCCAATACTTGATTCACCCTTTCCGTTTATCCATCCATTTCTAGATGATATGATGAGCTAATATTCAAATGAGTCCTTAGTGTAGAAAACAAGGTTTTCCAAAACATAGAAGTGACTCGTGCATCCCTATTTGAGATAGTCTTCTTTGGAATTCCATGCAACCTAAACACTTGTTACACAAAATTTCTTGCTATGATAGGTGATCCATCAGTTAAATTCCCTTGCATAAAATTTGTGACTTTGGTAAGCTTATCTACTACCACAAGAATGGCCTTTTGCTTATTTTTTGACATAGGAAATCCTTGCCCAAATTCCATACTTATGACTTTCCATTTTCTCTCTAGTATGTCATGTGGGTATAACAAACCTATAGGATGATGGTGCTCCGCTTTCACCCTTTGACATTCAAGATACTTAGCCACAAAATTAGCAACATCTCCTTTCATCCCTTTCCAAAAATGTAATGGCTTCAAATCCACCATCATTTTGGTCACTCCAGGGTGTCCATAGTACGGTGCTTCATGTACTTCTTTCCATACCAGACTCCTTAACTCCTCTACATCAGGTATGTACATCCTACCCTTATATCTAAGTAATCCATTAGGTTCAAAATGAAAACCCTCATACCTAGAACCTTATGGATTATTAGCGAGTGCCTGTTTGACTTGCAAGTAGTACTCATCCTCTTTGCACTTTTGCAACACTTGTCCCTTAAAGTTGGTTTGAATTATTACTATTGAAGCAATTTTCTTCAACTCAAGGCATCAACAACCCTATTCTCTTTCTCTTTTATATAAATAATATTAAAGTCATAGTCAACTATTAGCTCCAACCATCTTCTCTACCTCACATTTAGATTAGGTTGAGTGAAAAGGTACTTTAACCCATTATGGTCAGTTTTCAATTCAAAGGGTTTTCATAACAAGTAGTGCCTCCACATTTGTAATGCATGAACTACAACTGGTAACTCCAAATCATGCGATGCATAATTTTTCTCATAAGGTTTCAAATTTCTAGATTTATAAGAAATCACTTGCCCATCTTGCATTAACACACCTCCTAAACCTTCTCCGCATGCATTTGTGATAACTGTAAAGTTACCCTCAGGATCTAGTACTTTTAAGATTAGTGCAGTGGTCAACTTCTCTTTAAGTAGATCAAAGGCTTCTTGACATTTCTCAATCCACTCAAATTTATTCCCTTTTCTCTATAAAGAAGTGATTGGAAAAGCAATCTTGGAGAAGTTCACAACAAACTTCCTCTAGCAATTCTCCTACTAGTGTGAGATGAGGTTAGAAAATCAAATAGAATAGGCAAAGGACAGCCAACACCCTAAACTATTAAACCACATCCAAACAAGAGAATACAAACAAAATGGAGATTTCCCAAAATGAAAGAAAATAAAATAAAGTACCCCCTATATTGTAGTTGATTCCTTTCTCTTGCTCTCCTATTTCTCCTTTTGCAAATATGCCCTCAGATTTGTAGTGTGACTTGTGCAAATACCTGCAAATGATAAGTAGAAAGTTGGAGAAGAATAGCTGTTAAGCTGAAAATGGAGAAGAAAGGTTGCTTTTATAGACAACAATTCGAATGGACGGTTGAGATTAATCTTCTAGAAAGATTCCAAGATCAATGGATGGTAATTCATGAGAGGGATGTTACGAAATGGATGGTTGAGATTAAGTCTCAGAAAAGATGCCAAGATCAATGGTCTAGAATTGATGCACCAAGAATATGCTATTCTTGGAGGAATCATGATAGGAAGACATGCAAAGACATGCAGGCCATGACAGACATGCAGGCTAGGATAGGCATGCAAGGACATGCAGGGACATGCAAGCTATGACATGAAATGAATGTTATGACAGGGGATTATGATAGGGTATCTTTGACCAAGTGGTGCATAAATAATTTATTTTAAATTATTTATTCGAAAATGGAGGAAATGGACAAGTGGAAAATAAATAATTTATTCAAATTATTTATTTGAAAATAGAGGAAATGGACAAGTGGAAAATAAATAATTTATTCAAATTATTTATTTGGAGAAAATGAAAAGAGGAACATTTAATTAAATTTATTAATTTAATTAAATGGAGAGATGAAAATTAGACCTTAAATAATTAATTTAGATTAACTATTTAATTAGGAGAGGTGGCATGGGATAGTTAAATGATTTTAATAATTATTTAACTATGGAAGAATTAGTGACCATGAATAGATAAATAATTAAACTGCAATTATTTAACCATAGATTTAAAGATGACAAAATAATTAAATAAATAATAATTTATTTAACTATTGAAGAAGAGGAGGGAAATTATGACACGACAAATATTTAATCGTCGATAGAATAAATATTAGAGTGAATGAATAAACAATTATTAAAAATTATTTAATTAATAGAGGAATATAATCGCAAACATAATTGAATAACTAAAATTATTCAATTATCAAAGGATTCCAGGATGAAGAAAATGACCGGCTTAGGACATTTCATGTGTTCACATTTTGCCCCTCTTTGTCATATCGCAACCCGTCAGATTGTGACAAAGAAAAATAAGTCAAAGTCATGCCCCAATGCAAAATAAGATGAGAAAGAATGATAAGGAGGGTTATGGTATGCCCCCTCGAGAGGACAGACGGGTTCCAAGAACATGGGTGTGCTCTCGAAAAGGATGAGAAGACTAGAAGATGAAAGATAGAAGAAATGTTAGCTTGGAAGGGGATGGATATTAGCGTGGAAGAGAAGGGAGGATGAAGATGGAAAGCTAGATGAAAAAAAAAAGATAGGGGAACCAACTTTCATACTTACATTTTTATATTTATCATCATTGGGTAGATTATTGTAATGGCCAACAAACACCATGATATGACGTAGACCAAGGTGTGCAAGGTTGTACCATCACGTGAGATAAGCAAATACAAACAAGCATGATCAAGGACTCATATATAAAAGCAAGTACATTTCCCCAGCTCTTTTGCTATAACCAACCAAGTAGCGTAAAAAGATAAGAAAGACAAAATCATGAAACATCATTGTTTCTCTAAATCCTATTTCTAGGACATTACATCCTTGAGAAACTAGCAACATGATTACCAAAAATGACAAAATAAAGCCAAATCCATCATCATGATACATCGCTGTTTTTCTAAATCCCAGAGTCAGGACATCACTGAGAAACTAGTAACATGAGTGTCAAAATACAAAACAAACCTCATGATACATCGCTGCTTCTCTAAATCCTGGTAGTGGGATCTTGCTGAAAACTAATAACATGATAAAAATCACCGCATATTGCCATTTTCCCAAGTTGTTTTATTATCAAGACAATGGTTTGATGTCGAGATGCCAGGGTGTCAAGGTTTTGACGATACCAAGATGACGAGTGTCAAAGATTGCCAAATTTAGGAAGGACACATCTTGAATAATGTTGATGTCAAGAGAAGAAACCTCCAAAAGTCGAGAGGATCCCTCAAAATTCCAGGTGACAGTGACGGTGCCTAGGAAGGACACATCCTAAGGCATAAATGATGGGGGTTGTTCTTCAGAAGGACACATATGAAAGAACATTGATGTGAAGAGGAGTGGTTCCTAAATGTCAAGAGGATTGCTCAAAATGTCGAATGACGATGGCAATGCCTAGGAAGGACACATTCTAGGGAATGATTAAATGACGGGCTACCCTTCAGAAGGACACATATGAAGAGTAAGCAAGATTTGACTAGCTTGACTAAGTTTGATTGAGATTGACTGATTTTGATATGCCAAGATGGTTGTCATGTTCCATTGACAGATTGTCGAAGTTCACTTGGGTAGATTGTTCATTCAAGTTTAAAGACTGTTTCATGTGTGTGCAAAAAATGTGCAATGAACCCTAATGGACTGACCTAGTGCGGCCTCGGGGGCCCATCGACAGATGGCCTTGCCTACGTCATGCACTCAGAGACCTCGTAGTTCGACACGACTAAAGACTTTGTCTTGTTGACGAAAGATTGAGCCATGATTTATTTTGACAAACCTAATAGGACTGACCTAGTGTCTTGGGGGCTCGAAGATGAGCCTTGCCTACGTAGCAAATGCGCAGAGACAACGTAGTTCGACAATGACAAAGACTAATCAAGACTGAAATTGACGTGGCTATGCTAACTAACATGACTCCGTTTTGGAAGTTTTGTGTTTTCTTCAGGACATTTTTCGATTTTTAGGTCTTTTTTCAGGACATTTTTTGATTTTTAGGGCTTTTTTCAGGACAATTTCTGATTTTTAGGTCTTTTTTTAGGACAATTTTTGATTTTTAGGGATTTTTCAGGACATTTTCTGATTTTTAGGTCTTTTTTCAGGACATTTTGTGACGTTTTTGTCTTTTTCCAGGACATTTTCTGATTTTTAGGGATTTTTGACATATTTATGATGCATGTGAATGATTTCAAGGATAGACATGATTGTGTCGCTAGTCAAGTTGAATACCAATTGACAAGTGATAATGAGGACATTGTTTGATGGGTGGTTACATAACATGATTGGAATGACTTGTGTTCATGACTAAATTGGATGATCGAGTATCCTTAGACAATTGACAAGGGAAAACCAAGATAAGTGATAGACATGAAAGACTGATTGGTGGCCTTGGTAGGAGACATGTGACTAGAGGAATTGGCATATGATCTTCAAGGACTATGTCACATAGGGATAATGAGGTTATCACGACAATGACATGATGATGCATGCATAGTTTGTGACCAAAGGATTGACATGTCAAGATTTTTCCCCAAAGCATGATTTATGTTTTCATATTTTATGTCAAGACCAAGGTAGCTAGGAAAATGGGCAGGGGAATGATATGGATGAAATGGATGGGTGTAAATGTCATGAGGAAAGCATGGGAAAATGAGACGACTTGCTCCCAAGTGTAAAAGTCCACAGATGATTTATTTTACACATGATGCCTGTTTGCCAGGTTTTCATCATGGTACTTATCCATGGCACCTGTTTGCCAGGTTTTCACTGTTGGATGAAATTTTTCTCTTTACTATTTTCTTGACTTTTATTTTTTTGATGTCACATGGACGCCTGTTTTCCAGGTTTTCATCAAGGTGACAATTTTTTTTATTTTTCCAATTCTTTTGTATTTTTTATTTTGCAGATAGCCTGGATGCTTTAGATGACCACTGACTGTTTTGATTCCATTGACGGTGTCAATGTAGAGACTGGTGTCATGATATGCCAATAATGACCTTACTAAAGAAGTTGTCTTGTCAGGATCATAGCGCTTGTATACAACTGATCAATGTCATTGTGATCCTTTCTGATACTAGAGTTGGCCTTATCAAAATATGCACATCACAATAGAGTGCCATGAGAGTCCTTGTGATAAAGATTTGCTGCCATGATGTGATGGATTTGTGACATGGGATTTTTGGACTTTAGGCGAGATGTAGGATTACGACAAATGATGGTAGACGTGGAAAGGTTGTTTGGACATTTGGATGAATCACTTTTTATTTTCTAAACTTGGGATGGTGGATGATGAATTTTGAAATTTTGATTGGGACGACGTTTGGAACCAACACTCTTAGATGCCTTGTTTGATGACCATTTTGAAGGAGGTGGACATTTGTTATATGTGGGAGTCCTCTTGTTTTGTGGCTCCACATTTTGATTAACTTTTTCTTTTGACATATTTTCTTTGCTTGATCCACTTTTCTTTGAGATCCATTTTAATTTCATTTGTCCACTTGTCTTTTTGTCTGATTTGATGGCCTTTGAAAGTTGATTTTTGACTTTGTAAGACTTTTGTTTTTGTTGGTTCCAAAAGGAAGGTTTAAGATGTTGAGAATGATGGTTTATGGTGTGGGTGGATGAGGTGTTGGCAGCAATCTTATGACAAGGATCACTCATGGACTCTATTTTGACGTTTGTATCTGACAAGGTTGCCCCCAGTATCGAGGAGGTTCCACTAGCATCATTTGATTTATTAACTGAAGAATAGCCAAGACCTTGATGTCTGTAATTGTCCTGAAGTTGTATTGGTTCTTGAATGCCTTGCTCGAGTATGCCTAGTCCTTTGCCTTGATAATGCATGCTCTGACAGATTCTGTTTGCGATGGGGTATTTATTATTTTGAAAGCAAGATGCTAACCCATCATGATGTATGTGGACACTATCACTTGGAATACTTTCATCTGCAAGAAAGCCTGCTCTGACAAAGATAGATGACCCTAGTTCATAAAGTGTCTTTGCTTCATTGTCTTGTTGGCCATATTTCTGACTGATATCTTTGGTCTGATCTTGTGACATGTCAGGTTTAGATGATTTTGTTGGTGCATCCAGGGCAATGTCGAGCCCATCATTATGTTTAGTGTCATAGAGTCCAATGATTTCAGCTATAACTTGATCAAGTGCAAGCATGTCCCTAGTGGAAGATTCTTTTTTTGGAGGAATATCGTCTATGTGTCTCATGGAGGCAAGTGTCTCATTTTTGGAAGTGGATGTGCTTGGATTTTGAGTAGGATTAGTCTCAGATGTTTGGTCATGAATGGCATAAAGGTCGATGAGTGGATCATTTTGGATTTCTTGGTCAAAGATAGGGTCTTGGTTGAAGATGGGGTTGTCATGGATGATATAATCGGAAATGGAATTTTTGTTAAGGATAGGTGTGTTTTGGATGTCATGGTTATCTTGAAGGGTTTCTTGAATGGACTTTAAGATAAGGTCATAGGATGGACTACCTTGTTCTTGACATGAAGGTGACGTTATAATGTTATGCTTTGAGCTTTCATTTTGACATGTATCCTCAAGTTTAGACAATGGGATTTGACTTTGTACAATGATAGAATTTTCATGACTAAATGTAGCTTGTGAGGGAGTGACTTGAAAAGGATTAATGGATGAAGAACTAGGATAGGACATCGGGACTTGGACTGGACTAGTATGTGAAGGACTAGGATATGGCATGGGGACTTGGACTGTATTAATAAGGTATGATGTGGAGACTTGACACGAGTTGGTAGATGGTTCATAAGGCATGTAGACTTGGACGGGATTGGTAGGTGAAGGACTAGAATATGACGTGGAGACTCGTAATGGACTAGTGGACAGTTGGTTTCCCTTTTCAAGGTTAGGATAAGGGTGATAAGTGGATGTTTGTTGTGAATTAATGGTAGGATTTATGTTAAGTGACTGTTGATGGTGAGGGTAGATGGATGGAGGTCCCAAAGTATTTATGTCAAAGCCTTGTGGTAACTTAGCCCCTTGGTCCAAAAGCATGGATAGATACCTTTGAGGGTCACGTAAGACTAATTTTTCTACAAAGGAGGCTATATCAGGATTTTTCATTGCAGCTTTTAAGTCTTCTACATATGCTCGTCTATTTTGGTCTCTTTGTATGAATGGTTCAGGATTTTGTGATGAAGATGACATGTTCATGGAAAATTGCATGTTCATGTTGTGAAATGGGTCAGAAAAATTCCAATGTTGGTTCATGTCATAAGTGTTATAATCAATGTTGGGATTGAAATCTTGTCCAAATTTTTCCATTCGTTCTCTCTATCTTTAAAGCCTAGTCTCAACCATAAAAGGGGATTGCTCAAATGAAGATGATGACAATGCAAGTATGACACTAGTCTATGTTTTTATTTTATTTTTGTGATAAAGGATGGAAATGCAAGGAGATGATAATGCAAGACTATGTTTTTAGATTTTTTAGATAAAGGATGGCAATGCAAGACTATGTTTTTGGATTTTTTGACAATAAGGGATGCAATATGAAAATGTTGTCTAAAGAAAATGACTAATGCCAAAAGACAATGAAGACTAAGATGACAAATTATGACACTAATTTTTTTTTTTTGTTTTGTATTTTTGGAGGATTTCAATGCAAGGTGATAATGACATTTTCCTAAAGAAAATGACCAATGCAAGGTGATAAATTGTTAAGAAAGGATGTCAAATGTCAAGGTGACAGTGAGGACTAATGTGAAAATGTTGGTTAAGGAAATGACCAATGCAAAGTCTAGATGCCAAATGAGGACTGTGATGACAATATTTTGGATTTTAAAGATATGCAAGGTGAGAACTAAAATGATTTGAATGTCTAAGGTATCAAATGCAAAGGTCTAAAATGATTTGGAAAAATATTTCCTAACCACCCTATGCTTGATTTATGTCTCAATTTTGGAATATCAAAGGACTTGTTTGAAGGACTAAATGACAAGGACAAATGACAAATGAGTCTTCCTAACTAGACTTTTGAGTTGGAAGAATCTCACAAAAAGATAATGACTAAAGGAGATAATGATGTCTAAGTCCAATGATAACCTAATTTCGAAAGTCAAGATTTTGCAAAGTGAGGTAAGGTTGTCCTAATCCAAAATATGCAAAATGAGATGAAGACCTAAGTTTTTAGTTTATGAATGAAAATGCAAATGGTGAAACCTAAGGATGAAGGTAAATATTTGCAAAGATGACCCTATGGTAAGATGCAAGCTAAAGTGTACAAGGAATGAGAGATTTGAGCAATTTCATGATTTGGTTTTGACATAAGACTTCTAGGCTGAGAGTGTTGTTTTGATGTTTTATTGAAAAGTTTGAGTTGGTTGAGGTTTTGTGTCCAGATTTGTGAATATTGTGTATATTATTTGAAAATTTAGAAAACACTTGACAAGAATGATGTTTTTGTGTACACAAACACACATGAGACAAGCACAATCCTAATAGGCCAAGGGTTTGTATACTTGGTATAGCCCACTGATATACCCCAGATTGGTGCTGAACACCTCTCTTTCTCGAGAGCGGATAGCTTAGAAGTTTGGTGGCACTGGCTCCCCTCCACGGCTCATTAATGTCTTTCGGGCACACCAACTTCGGATTCTTGGGTCATCACTTCCCAAGAACTGCTATCTCTACTCAAGGGAGTCAGTAGTGAGTATCTTCGGGCATGATATTGTACCCTACACTATACCAAGCAATGGCTGAAAATGGTTAGCCTCTAAAACAAAAGGTGTCTAGTTAGGGCATCCGTTCGAGTGGCCACACATGGGGCGAGAGATTAATCACCAATTAGGTGGCACTCCAACCTGAAGAGGTTACGCTCAACAGGGTTTATGGGAGTACTACTCCATCCGTGTGACACATCTACACTCGTGGTACTTCTTGAACTTCCTCAAGCACCCATTTTATATCCCTAACAAGTGGCTTGGCTTTAGCTTATTACCTCTGGCCGAGTCGTCCCTTAAGGTGAGTACTTTTTCCTTAAGGTAAGCTCATTTCTAGAAATAACTATTTCTCTTACACCCGTGATCCCTGAAAAGTGCAAGGGGAGAAGATACTCGATTATTGTCA
>VDFB02238622.1:0-11857 GCA_007258455.2 Sequoia sempervirens | reverse complement strand
GTTTGACTTGGATCATAAGGCCATAAAGTCGTTACATTGTACAAATTTACATCAAGGCACATCAAGTATTACATCAAGGTTACATCATAGACTATATTTTCTTGTGTACATCTAAGGTTTCTATTGACACTCACCTCTACTGGTGGACGAAAAAATGGTTGAAGTGCTTTACTTCCCAACCATGAATCCTACGCTTCTCCGAAATTCTGCCAACTTGAAGAATACTCGACCCTACATAGAAAGTTTAGCAAGAGAACAATATACAAGGTGGAATCTGGTGCGTACCCATACATCAACATGTAATTTCTATCTACAAATTAGAAGAGAAAATGCAAGATTTATGCTAGGAATAGAAGAGAGTGTTATCACAAATTTCATACATACAAAACAAAACTATATTGTTTACTAAGCATAAAATTTGTGTTGCAATAACATCAATCATTAGGTTCGTAGTAAACCTATACCTCTAAACTCCATTTTGGCACCCGTCTCAGAAGGTAACTTTCTTCAATACAACATTTCATAATAGCTATCTACCCTCTAGCAGCATCTACCCTGAGGTGCTCTAGTCTACTTATCTATCACTATTCTATTCAAGTAAAAGAATGTTCTTCTCATGTATACATTTATGAAAAAAAAGAATCAGATTACTAATTTCCTTTCTAGACAGAAATCAGATACATGATTCAATTAGAACAATATAATATTAAGTCATATCATTCACATGACCCATGTTTACTTTCAACATAAGCATCATCCATTTAAAAATGAATTAAGTAAAGAGAACAAAAGAAGGTATGTCACAAGTATGTGTATGTACATAGACGAATTCAATGTGCATACACATATATGTGCCTACTTAAGTTATTGGTTTTTGCATACATTCTGAAATAATCCCTTAAATTAGATTGTAATCATTTAATAATATTCCATTTCACATTTCTTTCATGAAAATAAAGAATCCAAAATAAGTTTGTATTACAGTTTCTCACATACTATTGCTTCCTTTATTTTCACACAAGTTGTGATATCCTATCATTGTTGTTTTACATATGAACATTGATTGTTTTAACAAAGCAATACTATTTCCAACTAAATAGTAACATAACAAGTTGTTTCATGTAGAATGTTCACAAATAACAACTAATCAATGTTGTTTCAGCCAAACAGTTTAATGAACAAGAATGTTTTTAGCTACGCATACACTTTTACAACAAATCAATGTCATTTCCAATAGAGCATTCACTATTGACAATAATACATTGTTTTTTCTAACTAAACAGTTACAGTTTATGACAAAACAATTTCATTTACAATAGAACATTCATTGTTTACATCAATACAATGTTGTTTCCAGCTAAACAGTTATAGTTTATGACAAAACAATATCATTTACAACAGAACATTCATTGTTTACATCAATACAATGTTGTTTCTACTTAAACAGATATAGTTTATGATAAAACAAGGTCGTTTACAATAGAACATTCACTGTTTACATCAATACAATGTTTTTTCTAGCTAAACAGTTACAATTTACGACAAAACAATGTCATTTTCAATGGTTTATGGTTGTAGCTTCAAGTTCCATTGCCTTGTTTTCTAGGCTTAATTATTCTAACATTTGTATATACAATTTCATGTAAGAATACTAAAATGAAGCTAATATCAACTTTTGGAATAAATTTAAAAGTACTAGATGGCATACTAATCGTTAATCATCAATGATAAAATAATTGAAATCTATGATATCAATCTTACCCAGATTTGGTTTGAATCCCTAGTTCAAAGTATACATCTGCCATTTTAAAATGACCCATAGTCATTGACTAGTTTTTAAGAGAATAGGATGGTCAAGGGAGAAACCTTAGCACCTACCCTCAACTTGGGTGTAATCTCTCCCATGGATGACACGGTTATCGTTCCTATGGAACAATGGTTTACATACTACACATGCAAATAAATTTAAGGAATGAAATCCCTCATTCAGCCTTTATTTTAAATGGCCTTAGCGACATAATAGGGTATCTTATATTTTAAAAAGTAACAAAATATCATATATAGAACTAGGCGATATGAGCCCACCATCGCCTTTGATGACAAGGTAAATACAAAGGCATAAAAGGTTACCCTTTGATGCTAGATCAAGACTCGGGTAATGTCATCAACCTGAATGGGCGGGCGTCCATCAAAGAAACAATAACAAGTAGACCTAAAACATATATGTTTACATCAAAAATATTTATGCGATAGCTTCAACCTACCACATAAAAGGGTGGTGTCGATTTGTAATTTACATCGCTCCATTCATAGTGCTATTTGGTTTTCCTTAATAGCCCTATGATGAGCTTACCTAAATAAAAACATGCATGCAATCAAAACACAAGGGTCGACAATATAAATGATTACAAGAATATATATATAGTCGGCTCTTCCAGTCATGGGCTCAACAAGCCTAAACAAATCAAATTGTAGAGAAAGAAGCCACAGAGCCATAGATTTTACAGTCTAACTTGTATATTTTGCAAAGAGTTCAATGGTCTATCTATATTTATTCAATAGAATTGATAATGCAATAATTCAATTGAGCATGGAAGAATAAATTGTTAAATCAAATGAAAAGCATCATTTAAATAGAAAAATCATCGAATTACCTTTATAATCCAAGAATCACCTTCAACTTTTTCCACAATGCTTCATTCCACTTCAGCATACTATCAGTTCCAGTCAATATCTCTTTTCAAAATAGCATCTTTCTACCCTTTTTCTTCACCTCTACTAAGGGGTTGTTTCAAAATGAAAATGGGCTTTATGATATTGTCACCCATGCTAATTTTGAACTTTTCCATACTGTCGATGGCAGACCATGTCCATCGTGGTATTTCCTAAAAATATTGATTTAAATTTTATCTATTTGATATTGATAATTATCGATTTCAAGTTTTGCTTTATATATATATATATTCAGATTTGATCACACATATGTATGTTCTTGACACACACACACACATATATATATTTATATGTATTTATATATACATAGATACGTATATGTATAGGTATATATATTCATGTGTGTTTATATATATACATACATATATTTGTATTCACATATAATTATTTTCATGAGCATATTTATCATTTATACATAAAAAATATCTTTTATTTTTATTTCAACAATGATACAAAAATGCATAATTGAGATTCACACATTTGTTCACATACCAGATCTCGCTTTTGTTTTTTTTTCTCTAAATTCAAAACACAAGCTCAAGATTGATTCTTTTTCAAGTATAAGTTTTCAAGTAATTTCATTTCACAAATGCATCTTTTCAATCATCAAGTCATTTCAATCAGCTTAATGCAATTCCTATATGAATTTTCAAATGCAA
This sequence comes from Sequoia sempervirens, assembly GCA_007258455.2. Lineage (NCBI taxonomy): Eukaryota > Viridiplantae > Streptophyta > Pinopsida > Cupressales > Cupressaceae > Sequoia > Sequoia sempervirens. The sequence continues at coordinate 8,465 of VDFB02238622.1, read as the reverse complement.
ATATCATGTCATCTTGTGGTGTGTGCACCTAGATTCCATTTGGCTTACCATTTGATCTGGCTAAATAATCCTACTTCAATCATGTCCTTGTCCTTCAACCTCTCACCCTGCAACTACCCACACTTGCACTTGCAAAATTCACCAGTGACGTTCAATTCTTGATAACATACAAGATAATTTCAAATTATTGCATAGTCAACATCAGTCAACTTCTTTCAATCTATTTCAAGAATTTCAAAATTTCCATTTAATATATTGAATTTCTTTGATTAATTCAATTTACCATATTATAATAAATGTGCAATAAAATTGGGTTATGAAAAATCCAAAGAAAAATTAAATAACAAGGTGTATGTATGTATGTATGTTTCATTATATTATATACACAAACAAAGATCAAATACAAGTTCACATACACAAACATTCATAGGAAAGTTAAGAGAAGAGAAAATTAATCTCAAATAACTCTTTCATTGGTTCAAGATGAAAATATCACCTAAATTATCATAATTGAAAATATTATAACCTCTTCATACAATAAAAAAATCAAAATAACAAAAAAAAAAGTGAGAGCATTGCCATGCAAATCTCTTATCCTAAACTAATATCCAATTTAAAAATATTCCCATTATCCCTCTTTTCACTAATACAAAAAAATGTTTCAAACCCCAATGTAGGAAACATATCCACAAGATCACTTAATGAGTCGTATTCAATGTAATCTCCACTTCCTTCACTATTTAACCATAATCCATTAAGTTTAAAGCTACCACAAATATAAAGCATCAATTCAATAGAGACCAATATAGATTGTGAGGGAAGTTGAGTGGTTTTTAAAACCTCATGCTAGTCCTAGTATGGTGATATGATTGCTAAAGCTCCCATCTCACTATTAATTTTTAAAATTGCTTTGCTTGAAAGTTAGGGTTTTATCTACCAAGAGACATTCTAAAATTTGATCTTCTAGTCTCCTAAATGAGTATTACATAATAAATACTATAACAAAATCTCATATAATCCAAAATAATTATTACCTTCTATTTTCAACTAATCCATAATTAGGTATTATGTTAGGCTTAGATATTAAGTTAAATAACTTAATTACATAGTTCATCCAAGTTCTAGATTATAAACTTTAGAGTTCAAATCAACATAGAGGAACAAAGCATGACCAACTCATAGTTCAATCCTAGCATAGGATATAATTAATGTCTAATTCTAACTACAAATATAATATAAATCAACATAAGAGATAACAAAAGAACATATTTAAAAATTGACTAAGACATTTTAAGAAGTATATACAAGTAGCTTATAATTACTTGAACTGGTCAAGACCTTAATGTACTAGATTATCTTACCATTTTTTTATAACACTATCCTCTCTCATGATGCTCTCCCTCTAATCAGGGATGAAGAAACACACAATGAAAACTTGAGAAATAACCAATATAGTTACATCATATGATTAACATCTTTTTTTAATTAGAAATAATCCACTTAAAATAGTAGTTAAAAATCATTAATATATCAAAGTAATAGAAGCAAGCTTTACATTAATTAGTTAAGGCTAGCTTACTAATACAATTAGTAAAATAAAAATATTTAATTTCTTAATGCATATCAAAACATGATAATCAAGTAAAATTTAAATAAAATATTTTGTTACCTGGTAATATCTTAGGAATTAAAAAATAACATTCAAGGAAATTTCAAAATCCTTACCTTGTGGAAAACCTTTGGGATAAAATTCTAGGGTTTTCTCAAAGGTGGTGTTGGTGATCAAATTTGTAGGCTCTCAAATCCATAAATAAGTCCTTTTTTGAGTGCCAAGGGTGTCAAACTTAGAGTAAAGATATATAACTTACAACTGGGAAGATACAACTATGAACCAATTTGCTAAGGTGGATAATGAGCCTTCTTTGGATCAAGGATCTACTAGGAACAAGTGGGGCATTCCTTGAGGTTTTATATTGAAGATAATTATATAGAATGAAAATAAACCTTGAAATAAATTATAACTATTGCATAGACTATTCTTATTTTTCTATCACTAAGTGTCTATATTTTGGTTTGACAATACAAGGGTTTTGTGCCTTTATAAAGTAGATGAAGAAACATGTAAAGAGTTTGAAGATGTGGTTTTGACAACCCCTAATGGTATTGCACACATTTGTACATATCCATGTAAAGGTAAGAAAAACACCAAGTAAAAAATTTGATTTCATGTCTTTTGAATGTATTGTTGAGATGGGACGTTGAGCACAATGTCGATAGATGCCTTTATCTAGCTAGGCTAGTAGATTCTAAAGTTTTGTGAAAAATGGAAAGTATCAATTGAACCCCATAATGTGATATATTAATAAAGATAACAATAAGGAATATGTCTCCATATTTTGGCAATAAGCTAGGATCTATGCATGCAAAAAAAAGGTAAAAAAACTATAAAACATCCAATTAAATCTAACTTAATTATCCATGCAAAAACCTACACATTTCTTGTGTTACTTTGGTAAAATACTTGAAAAAATATTTTAAAAGAGTTTTACAACCTTCTAGTTGGCAAACTTGTGAAAATAACACTTGAATCAATAAATATGATTAAGAAAATTAATAAAATCATCTAAATTATATAAAATTATTAGGGAGAAATTCAAAAAAGTGTTAAATATAAACATTTAAAATGATCCTTTTGGATTATAATATGATATTATACCCTTGAGAGAAAACTCAAAAATATATAATACATGGAGTTCCCTAAATTGGTTGTTGTAAGGTAGAGCTCTAATGGTCTATAAACTCTTTTATTCATTAAAATATTGAATATGTATGCATCTCTATACAACCACACAATCTTGGAAGAAGAACCAAGTTTGTTTGCAATTACATAGTCATCCATGCCTACTTGCATCATATTCACATGATCAAATACTTGAAACCATGCTCTCTACATTAATAACTAGATATGATTTTATACACAAACCGTGCCTCTAAAGGGCCCACAACAACCACAAGGAATTTGAGATTTTTTTCCTTACATGATTGTGCATATTCTTAGAACATTAATGACATCCTCATGCAATGATTTATGTAGTTTTATCCCGAATCACTTGTGGGAATTAAATAAATAACTAGAGACAATGACATTAGTATGTAAGACAAGGTTAAACCCATAAAATTCTTGAGATGGATACTTAGGAATGGTACTAAGTAATATGAGGAGATGAAACTCAACTATTATATTAATGGTGAACTAGGAATATTCATCATCCACCATTGAAGTTGTGAGGAAATCCTTGTTCTTGATATTGAGAATAGTATTTTAGTGTGAAAATATCTTTGGAGTGGTTATAGAGTTAAATGTATTCATTAATGGAATTTTAAGAATATTTGATAAGTAGCAAAGGTAACTTGGAAGAAATTTAGGGATGCAAAACAAAATTGGAAAATAGGATGGGATATATGGGTGGAAGTCTAGCCATGCAAAGGTCATGTTAAACTCTACACAAGAAGAAATGAATGGAAAAAATAATTTGAAACATTTTCTTGAATTAGAGGTAGAAGTGGAAATTAGAACAAGACATTTGAAAGGAAGTTACCAAAGGGAATGCAAGAAAATGTGGAATGATGGTACTTGAGAATTAGACATGAATGGAAGTTAAGAATTTCATTGGAACTATGAAATGGACAAAGAGGATGCAATAAATTCAAGAATAATTGATGTAGGGAAGTAGAGGTAATACTAGAGGAATTCTAGAGGTCTAAATTTGTAATGGAATTTTATTGAAGGGAAGAAAAAAGTGTAAGGAAAGCAGAGGTGCGGAAACAACTTTCCTAACGTCAAAACCATAGGGGAGTAAGCAGACAGTACTTTTAATTTTCTAACTACAGTCCAATTAAGACACACATGAAAGATATACAAAAATAGAGCAAATACACAAAGACAAATCAAACAACAGATTTTACGTGGGAAACCCTTTCGGGAAAAAACCCACCACACCAAGCTATATCTCTTTGTATTACAGTAACAAAATTACATACAATTAGAAAGACAACTTTCTAGTGTTAGTCACAGTAGCTTATTCTCACTATTCAGACTCTCTCAGAAAAGCTCTCATCCAATTCGATAAACTCATCACATTGTCCATAACAGAATCGATCTTCTTTAAACAATCTCATTCTGATTTTCCAACTGTGCATTCTTACCCGCCATTGCCAACCAAAGACAGTTTCCATTCGAGTCCTGATTTTTCCCTGCATGAAGTTTTTCCAACGATGCAACTGATGCATAAAATCTACTGTCGTCATGTTTTAAAACTGCTTCCTGTGATTGGCCCACGATGCTCCACATAGGACGATCAGACTAGTCAAGAGCGTTCAACTCTGTTGGCATATCAGTGAGACACACACAGTGTCTCCCCGATGCCACAAAGTTTCTCTAACATCATCACTATAGCTTCCCTGAGTCGGCAAGATGCTATAACGACTATAACAGGTTATACCGAAACCAACAATGTCCAATACGATCCTATCGGCAAGGATTTCCCTTATCGGCGAGACACATAGCAAATTCACCAGTCTCAGCGAGCAAACAGTCTATCAGAAAGACACTACGTCTTCGCCAAGACCTTCTGTCGAGTTCCTTGTGCTACACCGAAACCTTTGACGAGTCGGCGAGACTTATAGTCTTCGCCAGGACTTCATACCGAAGCCCTCAGTCATACCGACAACTACCATTCAGCAAGACCTAGATACCGAAAGCATCTCATCATCGGCAAGACATTTTAATGTCGCTAGGACATCATAATGAAGCTATTGAGATATCCTGATAACCATATGATAGCCCGACATCAACAAGACATTCTGCAGATTGCCAAGACTTGTGTTTGTCTCCGTTACATCTCTCCGAGCTCACTACGCTTTACCGAAGGCTTCTGTCGGAAAGACATGAGACTTTCGCTGTGACGTTTCATCGAGCTTCCAAAGTTGGCCCAAAGACATTTGTCGGCAAGACTCAAGACTTTCGCCGAGACATCTCCCCACGACCTGAGAGTTACACCGATGAAATCGACTGTCACCCAGAGTTCTTCCGATCGCCAAAAGATCGTGCTGAACTCAGAGAGTCACAGCGATAGTCTCTTCGGCAAGACATGAACCCTGTCATGGCGACATGAACCTATCAGCCAAATTTAGCATAGTTTTGTCGCTCAGACTTGAACAGTGTCACTGTGACTTTGCTCTTCAGGAGTTCTATGACAATAAGAATTGAGGCACATATTCCAACAAAAAGAATGTAGGAATCATGAACATAGAAGGATTGCAGGTTGGGATGAAGGAGGGAATGAAAGAAGTTCGAATAGAATACTGAAGTATTCAAAATAGAAGGGATGGAAAATTTTGGAAACAAGAGACAAGAAGGGAGTTTGGAACATCAGGGCAAGGAAAAGAATTCTAGACAACCATTGGAAATCTACACTCATGCAGAGTAGGGAAATGGGAGTTGAAGCAAATGGAAAAGTGGATATGAGGTTAGAAGAGGAGACATAAGTTTAAAAGTCCACCAAAATCCTATAAAGAAATTAAAAAAAAAATTAGAAGGAATGAATGGCCTAATAAATATTTTGGAACATTCATATAGGGCTAGAGGTGAACACTAGAGGTTAAAAAAGAGGAATAAATATGGTAGTCTACCAAAAGCCCGAAACTCTACAAAAATATAAAAAATTGACTAAAACACTCCTAGACTTGAAACTTTCAATTTTTTTTGCAACTTCTATTTAATAGAGAGATGGGGAATGAAAAGGACCAATAATTATGCAAACTTAACCAAGGGAGAGCCATTCAAAGATTTCCTATATTAGTTATAAATGAATGGAAAAAGTAAGGGTAAATGCACAAATGGGACTTGGACCAAGCAATTTTGGGCTCTATCAAATTGAGCTCCAACAAATGTTGTCATTATTTTTTGTTTCGTGACCATCTATGATTACATCAGTAGTTTAACCATTTGGTGTTGGGACCATCAAATAGAGTGAAAATCCTTAAGGGTATGAAAGCCTAAAAGAGCTAAACAATAAATGTAGGAGATTAAAAATATCCCACTACACTATCAAAAGACAATATAAACAAAAGCAACTTATCAAGGGAAATAGGAAAAATAGAAAAGAAACATGCATCAATATTTGTAAGTAGCGAAAAATAACCTTATTTTCAAACTCACATATGATATATTATATAATAGACCTAAAACAACACAATCAACTAAGCCAAATATAAGATGTCTAAATTACAAATCAACAAAGAAGGGAAGATGTAATTATGTATCTATTTCAACATGATGGATTGAATGATCTATGGGAAGAAGTTGATAGTGAGTATATTATTAGATTACGAACATCTACAAATAACTATGGAAAATTTAATTGACTATTGTATTTTCTTGGATGTGATCACTATTTCAATCCTAGTTATTTTGTGATTGTGTCATTTAAAAAAATTATATCATGTGTTCTTGAAGACATGAAAAATTCCTTCAACTATTAGCTTATTTAAGATTGATGGTGTTGATGAACACCTTTAGAATTTTGTTGAGCTAGGAATGTAATACTTCAATTCTCCTACCTTTTTTGAGCCCCTTTTTTTTCTTTTCACAATAATTGAATGATGAGACATTTAGTAAATATACTTGAAATGTTGATACAAGATATTATGAATGTTATTTGTGAATTCTTATAAATCACAGAGATAAAATAGCAAGCACAAATGCATAAAGTTGACCAAGTATATTGGAAAAACATCCATACACAAATAGGCAAGAAGGAGACACCTGAATTCCATTAAATGAGGATAGGACTCCTCATTCATGGAGTGGTGATGGGTTGCCTACCTCAAACAAATGAAGAGGTGTTGAAAGTAAGTTGACACCTCATAGGACACCTATCTACATTAACACCTCATTGAGAAATGATCAATGGGATGCCTAACTTGGCTTAAAGCTTAAGTGTATGTATAAAGTGCAATATATACACTAACATTATTTTCCTTTGCTAAATGTGAATTTGATGGTTTACTAATCATGCATTATATATCCTTGTTCCTCTATGATTTTGTATCCTAGGGTGTTAGGGTGTGCCTTTGAATATCCCAACCTAGGCTTTATGTCAAGTAAAGTAGTGTCTATATAGATAGAAAATGGTCAAAATTTTGAATTAGGTCAATCAAGCATTAGTGAGAGGTGGATTCATATTTGTTAGAAAAGGTTGCACAAATAATTATATCCACATGAGATAAATATGATAACAATTACATCCAAGAAATATAAGAAAATGATGTGTGAAGTATATAGATAAATTAAAATCATAATTAAAAATATACATAAATAGATTTATAAGTTAAATCAACTCTTACACATAAATATTATGAGAAAAATATTAAATTAACCTATTTCTAAATATAAATAAAACAAGTTTAAAAGCTAAAACTTAAAATTAAAAAAATTAAAAATAAAAAAAACTAATTTAAATTTAGGTATGAAACCAACAAAACGAAGAGAGAAGGATTTTTATGTTAACAAAGCCTAAAATATTAGTTTTAAGTATAATGTTTTCACTTGTAATGCACTTACAAAAAGTCCAATGAATGAATGAATGAATGGTTTTTAATGACGCCCACGAGACCATCAGTCTATGGGACCAAGCACCTAAACTTTAACCATTTTCAAGTTCTTTTCCATGTCAGCCCTTCTATTATAGATCTTGATCAGAAAGCTAGCAGTTTTGAGGAGCTTAGTTTCCCTAAAAAGTTCATTTAGATTGTCCACCTTCAAAATGTCTTCATATTGGATACAGATATCATCATAAGCAGCACACTCAATCATGAAGTGCCATTCAGTCTCGACAGTCCCTTTGTTGCAAAAAATACAGGTTCGTTGCTCCCAAGCCTCCTTGGGGACAGCCCACCTACCTGTCTCGCATCTAAGATGGTGTGACCTGGTTCTTAATTGAGTGATCAAAAGCCTAGCCTTGCCTTTAATTGTAACCCTTAGATAGTCTTTCTCATCATGCTCCCACGTGGGGTTGAATTCCTGGATATAATGAGACTTTTTACGGCCAACCTGCTTAGTCCACATAGTAGACCTAAACTTTTCTAGCACAAACTTTTTTATCTCAGCATTAGTGTTGGGGCACTCATGTAGTTTAATGTTCCATTTGTTCAACCACTTGCTATTTTGCTTCATCCAAGTCTTCTTTCTACGGTTTAGCTCCTCCCCAACAACCATTTTGGGCCAGCGGTGCAAATCCATGTTCTCAACTTTTTTTAAATAACTTATTAACCGGATGACAGCAGATGCCTCCAACGGGAACATACCAATTTCAGCCAAGAGAATCTTATACGGAACCGAAGATTTGACTTTGATGTTAGTAGTGATCAAATGTTTTTGAATTCTTTCAACTTGCCTCCACTTG
>VDFB02238619.1:0-45876 GCA_007258455.2 Sequoia sempervirens | reverse complement strand
GACTTTCCATTTTTCCTAGTGCCTTTTTGCAACTAATCTTCTAGACCACCTTCAGATCTCACAAAATTTGGCATGAAATGTAGGTTATATCACTACGCACATCTAAGCTGACATTAGGGATATTATTCTTTAGCCCTTTGACATATAGGACATCCTTAGTCTTGTTCTTTCCATTAATGGATACAACACCCTTTCCACAAATTTGTGCTAACTCATCACCACCAAAATTAGGCTCCACCATTACACTTCTTAAGACCGATGAACCTTCTCTTGTCACCAGTCATGTGGTTAGAACAACCACTATCAATCATCCAAGCACTTGTTTCTTCCTTTACATGAAAGCTAGTTCACACAACCATTGATCTTTCATTATTTTTGTCAAATTGCAAAGTACCAGAGCTCTTATATTTTTTAATATCACCCTTTTTGTCTTTCACAACCATGTGTAGGGTTTCATCATTTGAATCATTATCCTCATCTTCTAAAGAAAAACTACTCTCGTTGGAATAGATGCTTCTTTTAAACTTCTCTCTTTTGTTGCCATCCTCTGATTCTTTAAAAGGATATTTAGAGGCAAAATGACCGATTCTCCTAAAATTGAAGCACTTGAAAGGTAACTTAACTTTGTATTTTCCGTTGTCTTCCTTCAATCTTCTCACAATTTTTTCTTCTACCTCATCAAAGTCACCATTCTAATTTTTTGTTTCATCTTCTATATTTTTACTAGCTTTGAATTTTTCTTCCTTCTTTGAGCATCTTTCTCAAAATATCTCATTTCAAAGGTTGTGAAAGCACCAAATATTTAATCTACTGAATACTTATCCAAGTCCTTTTACTCCTCAATAGAAAATACCTTATGACTATAAGATTTAGGGAGAGATCTCAAAACCGTCTTCACAATCTCATCTTCTTTCACTTCTCCACCAAGACCTCTAATGCCAATAACTACTTCATCCACTTGGAGCATCTAACTAGCAATATATTCATCCTTTGTCATCCTTAGGGTATCAAATATGCTCTTGAATATTTGCATTTTGGCTTGCTTCAATTTATTATCTCCTTCATAAATGTTGCTCAGTTTTTCCTATACATCCTTAGAAGAATTGCAACTCATCACCTTTAGAAGTTTTGAATCAGCTAACCCACACATGATTATATTATTTTACTTGGCATTATTCTTATACAACCTAATCTTAGTTGGATTTGTTGGAGGAGAAACAAGAGTAGTATAACCATCCTTGAAGAATTTCCAAACACCAAATCCTAGAGAGCTTAGATGGCCTTCCATTCTTACTTTCCAAAAGGTGTAATTTATTCCATCAAACCTAGGACCCTTTTAAGATCCATCATGTGCCATCTTGAATCTTTCCTCAAGCGGTTAAGCTTCTTTAGAGTAACTTGGATTTGATACCAATTGTTGAACACACCTAGATAGTGAGAGTGGGGGGATGAATCAATATCTATAAAAACTTGAACCCTTTAGATCTTAAACCCTTCAACAACATGCAAATTTAGAATTTTAATAGGATCAACAACTTATAAACATATTAGCACCACTTAATTAAATTAGTAGCAATGAAAGATAGGAAAATGGACACCCATGAATAGGATAACACTATATTTACATGGAAAACCCAAGAAGGGAAAAACCACGGTGAGAAATCTCATAATATAGAAAGCTCAATGCTTACAGAATTACAATTTGTTTTAAGGATCACAACCTAAGGAAGCACACTACTCTCTGATGGAATTGTAAGATAAGACATAGAACCTTAGGGCAAGATACAAAGGACTTGTAGTACAAAGGCATACAACCATAGGGAAAGATACAAATTGCAAGGACTTGCTAAAGAGACTCACTATTTAATAGCAGTATACATGAAGATTTAGATACTACAACATATGTCAAAAATGCACTCTGTTGACTGAGGTATTAAAGCTCATTTGATCTTTCCTTTCCACAAATCACTACATTATTCCATACTTGCACACCACCACTCACTCACTCAACTTACAATTGATTTGTTCTTCCATATATATCCTTTGCAAGATCACAAAACACCAATTAGGTTGACCAAGATAAAAGATAAACAATAACCTTACCAAGTCAGTCATAAAACATAATGTGGTCCTATCTAGGAGATAGAGAGGACCCAAAAAGATCTTATTACACCTTCCATTGTGATCTCAAACATTAAACACATTGGCACAGAACATCCCAAGATGACAAGGAAACATGTAGATGAAATGTGTAGCACATTACCAATCAACCCAAAAACTTATTGTCAACTAAATTTACTCAATGTAGTTTTCAACAAGATAGGTCAAGACCTAAATACATATTAAGTGCAACCTCCAATGTTGGCATAGACCCTCAAGCACATTGTGCAAGTAAGAGATCAAGCCCTATCAGCTAGACATCCACAAATTACCCATAAAACCAACTCAAAACAATATTCAACACCAAAGAGATCAACCATTGATGTTTGGATCACAAAGAGATGTTCCATGAACATCCAAAAATACTTCCATATACTTCTTTCACACTATCATTCCATAAATAGCCACTACAAACCAAACAAAAATAAAACACTTCATCCTAGAAGCATATGATACACAATCATGAGATAGAACATTAATAAACCAATTTGAAAAAACATTTAACACATGAAAGTTGAACTGAGACACTACACAAAAACTAAGAGCACATTCGCCAAGCCACAAGAGTAGACGCATCAATACAAAGAAATGTGAAGCATTTTCTGGACCAACCTTGAAAAGAAAAATATTGTCAAACCACTATAATTACCAGGAACCTCCTTGACAACACTCGTGACCAAAAAAGATAGGAGTGCAACATGCACAAAACATAGACACTAAATCGCAAACCACATTACTAAATCTTCAAAGGTGGATGAATGCAGAACATTCTCTTAAGTAGTCTTGAAAGCAACTTCCTGTAGCAAAAAATTTCAACAACATTTGAAGACAAGAACTTCCTTATAACAACATATAATTCAACAAAAGAGAGCATATGTAACATACTAGAGATTTTCAACATCTCTCCAACTTTAGCATTACTTATAATCCACATATTAATGCTTCTAATCCTCATCTTAATGCTTATAATCACCATCTTAATGCATCATCATGATACCATCTTTATTGACAACAACCATACCTAATACAACTTTTATTATCATCAACCAAGGCATGAAATCCAACCAAAAAAATTAGTATTAGCACATCATCATTCATCCAACCATAAAAATCAACAACACAATTGTAAGCACTAATGACAATCCAAGCTAAGTGTTGACACAAGCATCAAGGACAATCCAAATTGAGTGTTGACATCAATGACAAACAATGCCAAATATATGTGCAACAATCTCACAAACATATGTGCAACAATCTCGCCCTTACAAATATATGTGCAACAGAATGTCCTTATTTTCAATAGCACCCAAATATTTGTAATTTAGATGGAAATTGATGATTTTTGGACCATCGCTAAACTAATTTATCCACAAGGTCCTGAATATTCAACTTTTTTTCTCTAAGATCAACTCCCCCATTCACTTTAGGCTGAAAAATATAATTCCAACTAACCAAGCTCCATTTATAGTTATCCAATTTTCTATCCCATAAGAACTATTTGGATAAAGCATCATACTCAAGAAAAAAATTGGGGGTTGATAAGAGTAAAAACCTATAAATAGGGAGTTTGTAGGACCAATTTGAGAAGAGTCAATATTCCTGCAAAGGATAACCAAAGGAAGGTCCATTGGTTTACTCTCATTTTGAATCTTTTTAAAATATTATTCCAATGTATTTTTTTTAGATTTCTTGAGGACTAAGGAATTCCCAAGTAATTAATAGGAAGAACCCCAATTTGAAAGTTGATGATGATGTAAATCTTGTGTTGAATATGAAGTTTTAGAGTATTAAGAAAGAAGATACTAGAATCATCTTCATTATTTTTTTGTCTAGAAGTAGATAAGTAAATGTTCAAGGCCTTTCTAAAATTGGATAATTCCTCAATTTCAGGTAAATGGGTGAGAGTTGTGTCATCAATAAACTGTAGTGAGATTGGGGATCCAAAAATTTATTCCACTACCATCCCTCAATGAGACCTATGTTTTTAAAATGCTTTATTATTCTACCCAAACCCTCATCAAATGAATAAAAAAATATGGAGAGAGAGTCCCCTTGTTGCAAACTACTAGAAGCCATAAAGAGACCATAATGGACACTATTAATCAACACATAAGAGGAAGTTGAAGAAATGCAACTCATGACCTATTCCACCCACTCATAGAAAAATAAATGACCAAAAGAATATGCCAAAGGAAGGACCACTTGAATCTATCATAAGCTTTACACATATATCCAGTTTGATGAACATAGACTTACCTTTAGATATAGCCATAGAATTTGGACCACCTCCAAAGCCACAACAATACCATAACAAATTTGTTGACCTTTAACAAGACCCCTTGTTCATGGGAGATCAAGGGATCCAAGAGTTTTTTGATGTAGTTGTAAATAATATTGGTGATTACTTTAAAGTGACATTATAGAGGGTGATGGGGCAAAAAATATCTAAAAAATTAGTGCCTTATTTTTTGGGAATGAGGACTAAAAATAGAATCAATAGCCTTAAGCATCTATTTGTTCAACTATGATTCTCTAACCACCTCATTTCTCATTGAATAACGAGGAAAAAATTTAAACGACTTCTAAATAAATCCTAGAAAGAATCCAACTGAGAACCATGAACAAAAAGAAGAGAAGCTTGAGCACAAATCCTCTTCAACTCTCTTTGATAGAGTTAAAAAAAAACATTTCTATCACCCTCATAAAGCTAGTTAATCCAGGAATTTTGTTTCCAATAAATATCTTCCTGAAGTTCCCATTCAAATAGTTCTTTTGACAAATTTTTCTCTTCCTATAGAAGAGCCGCTGGCATAAGTTGACTGATGATAATATAAGTGACTCCGTCCAACTATTTTTGGACCTAATTTTTTACTTTCAAGATATTTCCAAAGGAATATTTAATCCATATTTTGAGATTTTATGTAACGTATTGCAACCTCTTAAAGAAGGAATACACAATGTTGGTGGTTCCATCTTATGTCTATAATTCTCTATAGAATAGCCACTTCTAATTCTCAAGAATTGTAGAGAATTGGCCAATGAATGAGGATTTCAACATATTTTTGTATTTCAAGATCTATGAAACCTTTTAATTTTACCTTTTAAAAGTATCCAAAAATAACTAGAAATTCACACAAGATACTATAATAGAATACAAGGATATATGAGGTTTGATACAATAATGGGCTAAATTCCTTGTAAAACTTAAATTCCTAGCTATGAGAACATAAAATAATAAATTTCTTAGAAATGCATTAGTATTTTAATTTTAAATAGTCCTAGACATGTGAAAAGCCTATTTGCTAAGATTAGTGCATTAAATCACGAGTAACAAAGTCATAAGATCCTACAAATGCCTTCTAGAAAACAACTTAAAACATACTCAATGGATATTTAATATTATTTTTTTATAATAACATTCTATATTGGGATTCAATTCCAATTCTAAATAATCCCTAAACATTTCAACATTCTCAACATTCAAATTATAGCAAATTAATCTATTTATTTAATGGAAGCTATAAATGAAACATTCATTGCACAAAAATGCAAAGATAAACTCAAAGATATTTGATCATTTTATTCATAAGAGGAATCTATTGAATGCACAAGACAATTGAGAGGGGGGAGTGAATCAATCAAATCCCTCATAATAATTTAGATCCAAATCAACTTAATTAACCCTTAATTTGTTAGAATGATTTAGCATGAAAGAAAACAATAAAAACATAACCAAATCAACACCATGCATAAAGAAACACCAGATTTAAGTGGAAAACCCAAGAAGGGAAAAACCACGGTGAGGATTAGCTCACAATATAAATTAATAAAAACACTGATTACAAAAGGCTCATTGCTAGAGGGATCACTGCCCAAAAGAAAGAAGGGCTCACTGCCAAAGGCTCACTGTTGGAGGGCTCACTACCAAAGGCTCACTGCTATAATAGGAAAGAAGATAGAGAAGAATGTTATATTGATAAATCCATCTCAATGCAACATTAAAGTCTACCACAACATCATCAACACCTTTGTAGCTTTACTGGAGAGTGTAGAAACCTTCTACTTACTACATCTAGTAATCTAACACATGAAAGATCACATGACACTTCAAAAATTCACACCTCACAACTCTGAAATTCACATTATTCACATCATATCTTTCTATCTTATCATTCCTCAACAAGTCAACACTTATTTATACCATCTTCAACCTTTAAAACATTGTCCAAGGTTATCTATGCTCCTCAAGCAAGAAAATTCAAATTAGGTTGGCACCAAAATATTCCTGTGGTGGAAAGGAATGAAAAAAAACCACAACATGCCTTAACTTAGACCCAAATCTTCTCAAACATGCTACACCATGCTTCCACAAACACCGAAGAAACTCCACAATTAGTGTAAACACACAAGGTCGGTTGAATCTGTGTAAACACCATTAAACAATTAAGTACACACTTCCTTTTATACAAAAACAACTCACAAACAATAAATTTCACTTAAAAAAAATCTATAATATTCCACAAACACCTTGAAATCCAACCAATTCCTTTGCAACAACTTTCACTTGAAGAATATACACACCCAATACACTCAAAAAATCCTTACATACATTGCAACTAAAGAAACCAACTTCCATTGCACAAAACCTCAAAAAAACTCAGTTGAAGAAAGGTATGAACACCATCAACACACTTTGAGATTCAAAAGACTTGAAACTACTATGTGGAGAAATGTAGAGCAAAACCATATCTCCCAAACACCTTTGCAATACACAGTTTACACACTGACAAACATGAATTTCTCTACACAATGAACCAACATACTAAATCTTGGATATAACATATTTGAACAACTCTGATCAACATATCAAAAAAACACAAGTAGATCTTCAACATAGAAGAAAATTGGAGCAAAACTAGAACACTACTCTACAACACAAAATACCTCTACAACACACTATTTCCTCTTGTATTCAAATTTTCTCAAAAGCACTTGGAAACCAAGCACTAGAGACACATCCTCATCATCATCAAGACTTCCCCATCACCTCTAAACCAAACACAATATAGAAACTTTAACAACACATTCCATAGATAGAAGCTTATCAAAGAAACACTAGAGGTTGACATCATTAGTTCACTAATGACAACATAATGCAACTAATCAAAGCATCACTAGAGACAACACCAAATCATACCAACTACTCACACTCTTGCAACAATCTCCTAATTGTATAGTTGACACCAATGACAACACCTAAGCTTGTTCACATTGATGACAACATCAACTACACATACTTGCAACAATCTCCTCCTTTTTCATTGATGGCAACACATGATGTGAAAAACCATCAACAACAAACACAATAACTTTGATCATCAATATTTTTATCCATACCAAAAAATTTCCTTTTTCTCTTTTCTCCCCCTAAATAACTTATCTATTTCACATGAATTTCACTTCCTTTGGATAACTGACACTTTTCTTTTTCACATTACTCTCTCCCCCTTTGAAATTAATGGCAAAGGGAAACAAGTCTATATCTCTCCCCCATTGATATCAAACAACCTTATGCTTTCTGTATACTCCCTCTTAGGAGCACATACCATATGGAAACAAGCGGTGACCACTACACATATCCTCCAATCTACAATATAATGACTACACTCACTTTTTTATTTCATTTCCAAAATAATATTCCACATTTTACAATATTTCCAACAATTGTATACAAATTACATACATAGCTCAACCAAGCTTCAAAGCAATTGATATAGATGGTCCATGAATCTCCTTTCAAATCTGGGTCACTAGTTGAGGAGGAGAAGCATCACTTAAGCACATTTCCACCAACTCAAATGTGATCCCCTGCACATCTATCATCCGATAGATTCCCTACCCTTTGATGAAGAGATTGGTGGAGTAACCTCATAACAACAACCACTTTGAGCTTAGTGTTGTTCCCTACATAACTAGAACTTGTAGACACTACAATCCTGAACTAGCATGCATAAAACGAACATGGTGAATTGACAATGGAGACAAGGTAATCACACTACTTTGGCCAAAGTATTCTCACTCAGTACTTCGAGTGGTAGTCATCCTATTCACATACACTACTCTAGCTCGATTTGACTTTAGGCCATTATAAACTATGTATAAGTAATTTCATTCAATAGGTAGTCATTAACCTAAGAATTGACCTATTCCTTTTTCCCAAAACACAATGGTATCTCTACCAAATAAGTGAAAAAAAAAGAATAAATTACCCCCTTCAATGGATATTCTAATCCCAGGTATAACATATGAGCTTTCTAATTCTACAAATTAACTTTGCATAAAATAACTTAACAAGCTATGCCCATTGGACATCAATCCTAGTATGTAATATTATAGACGATAATCAATCACTCCTTAATATGGAGTAAATACAAACACTTATAAGGAAATAATATCAATAATACTTTCCTTTCCTACAAGCAAATAGATTATTACTCTATTTCAAGCAAACTAATGTAATTTCCAATTTAAACACACAAGGCAATCAATCTTTCAGATAAAAGATAAAACATGAAGATAATAGAATCTCATGCTTGTTAATCACTTATTCCAATTGAATCACTGTATCTCAAGCTTGGATCCCTCTTAAAATCAGCTTAGCAACAAATCCCTCTCAATTTTTCTTACTAAAGATTCCTCATAATAACTCTCATTAAAATAAGAATCTCTTAATGAAAATGTAGCAAAATGGAGCAATGTAATGATGCATAGAAGAAGTGTCTCCAAATGAGGTGTGAATACCTCATATTTATACCCAAAAACCAACATCTACAACCTACAAACAAGGCTTATGATATGATACTTCTCAGTCTAATACCATCAACTCAGGTTATTAATAAAAAGGTGGCAGATTTATATCTCAATACTCACTCAAACAGGATAATAGATCGACCCAATGCTTGCCAACAATAGTTTGACTAGTTCATAAAACAAATGCTTCATTCTAGTAATCGACTTACAAGTTAAAAATACTTCTAAAAGAATCACAAAATTCATAATAGGTTCCAACTATTCATCACATTTCCTATTTACAAGCTTTCTATTAAAATAGAGGAATACGTCATACTTTATTTAGCTGCATTTCACATAGTTAACTAAGTCCTAGCCAAATAATTTGATACATCTTATAGAGTCAATCTCCTTCATTATAGTGTGACTTAATCTTTGACTCAATACATTGCATTATATAGTGCACAACACTTTATCATTGTGTTTAATAAACTTTACACAGCAGATTAATACTTAGGTATTTCTATCGCTCATTATCAATAATGATAGATGTGGTTTAATACTTAACATTGTCCTATTACATGTAGTGCTACATTCACATTATATTGATCATGGAATATATTCTATAGATTAGCTATACTCATATGGAAATTCCCATTTGGTACACATACATGTATATCGACAGGTGTATACATATGTATATATGCATATATTTCATATATATATATACATCCGATTATACAATCACACATGTAAACAATTACTATCTTATCAATAGGTATATAGTCATGTGATGTATAGATATGCATACATGTCTCTTTGTCCTCTCAATATCACCATGCCCATGAGTAGCTCATCCATAAGCATGTGTAGGTACCTCTACCTATGTAATCTCATGTGTGTATTATCTCACTTTATGGGTTATCATTGACATGCATATGCATACATATATATACATTCTATGTGTATATATCTCATTAATCAAGTATAGAAATATGAAGAAATCACATGCACCAAGCATTAAACACAATCCAAAAATGCTCTTAACATAAATCAAGATCCTTCCTAACAAAAACACATCATACTAAAGGATGACTTACCAGTTCCCAAAACTATGACTTGACTTAACCATTCTATAAGTGAGTGTGTGTGTAAGCTCGGTTAGGTTTCATTATAGGTTACTCAACCAAGTTCTTCTCTTGAGTGATAGTCTCCCTTGCTTTCTAAAGGATTGACTTTGAATCTGCATCCAACTTAACACATTTTCATGGTAGTTAGTTGTTCATAAAAAAAAAGCATTAAATATACATTTCATTGTTAGAATATCAAACTCAATAACCATTCATTCTAGATATACATTCCATTATATAACATCAAATGAAATAAACATTCATTCATAATTTTCCAAAGATTTTAGATAAACAAAGTGCAACCATATATTGATTTTCCATTCAAAATTCCAAATACATTCACACATGCAATAATTTACCCTAACATAGTAATAGTAAATAGGTAAACACACGACGTGGTGTAGTACTGAATCATCATCCCCAATGATTTTATGAAGCAAACATAAACTAAACAAATCCAAAAAAATATTTCTTTATAAGAAATTTCAAAAGAACATAAGACATGCGGGAACTTTTTCTCTATCTTAGCATAGTCTTCCCAAGTGGTAGAATTTTTTGCATACTAGTCCCATTGGACTTTGCACTACAAAACCTCTCTATTATGCAAGTTAATCTTACGCATTCTGAGCACCTTGATAGGCTTGATTGTTACCACTCTGGGATCTTGTACCTATAAATCATTCCAATCAATTGCATGATTATCTCCTGGTATGTACTTCTTTAGGTAAGAAATGTGAAAGACATTATGCATTTGGGCAAGAGCTGGTGGCAACAAAATTTGGTAAGCTACCATACTTACTTCCTCAAGAATCTCAAAAGGACCTACATAGTGCAAAGCTAGTTTGGATGAGTTTCCAAATTTGATGGAACTCTTATGAGGTTTTACCCTTAACAACACGTTATCACCTACGAAAAAATTCTTGGGTACTTGCTTTGCATTTGCATAGCTTTTTTGTCTATCATTGGCTTCAACTAGCCTTTTCTTAACAATTCTAACCTATTCATCCATTTCAATTGACATTTCAAGCCCAAGACTCACCCTATCCTCTAGTTTGTCCCAACTTATAGGGGTTTGACACTTTCATCCATATAATGCTTTGAAAGGAGCCATCTTTATTGCAGAATGGTGGGAATTGTTATAAGAAAATTCCACTAAAAGAAAGTAATCTTCCCACTTGTATTGTTGATCCATGCAATACATTCTTCGTAGGTCTTCGAGTACTTGATTCACCATTTCTTTTTGTCCATCTGTTTCTAGATGATATGTTGAACTTATATTTAGTTGAGTCCCAAGTGCATTAAATAAGGTTTACCAAAACCTTGAGGTCACACGTGCATCCCTATTCGAGATAATTTTATTAGGAATTCCATGTAATTTAAACACCTCTTGAATGAATTTTCTAGCTATGATAGGAGCTCCATCAGTTAGATTTCCTGGTATGAAATGTACTATCTTAATAAGTTTTTCCACAACTAATAGAATGGCATTGTGCTTATTCCTTGACATAGGTAATCCTTGCACAAAGTCCATACTAATGACTTGCCACTTACTCTCTAGAATATCATGTGGATATAGTAAGCCTCCAAGATGATGATGTTCAACTTTCACCCTTTGACACTCTAAGCATATAGCCAAAAATATAGCAACATCCCCTTTCATCCCTTTCCAAAAATATAATGGCTTCACATTGGCCAACATTTTTGTCACACTAGGATGTCCAAAGTATAGTGCTTCATGAACTTCTTTCCATACAAGATTTCTTATCTCTTTAGAGTCAAGTACATACATTCTTCCCTTATACCTAAGCAATCCATTGGGTTCAAAATGAAATCCCTCATACCTTGCATCTTATGGATTGCTTGTGAGTGCTTGCTTAATTTGTATGTAGTACTCATCCTCCTTGCATTTCTACAATACTTGGCCTTTAAAGTTAGTTTGGATTGTCACTATTGAGTCAATATGACACCTACAACTTAATGCATCAACAACTCGATTTTATTTTCCCTTGATGTAGCTGATATTGAAGTCAAAATTAGATAGAAACTCCAACCATCTCCTTTTCTATCCATTTATATTAGGCTAAGTAAATAGATATTTCAAACTGTGATGATCAATTTTCATATCAAAGGGCTTTGCTAACAAATAATGCCTCCACATCTATAATGCATGAACCACTACTACTAACTCTAAATCATGCGAAGCATAATTTTTTTCATAGGGTTTCAGCTTCCTTGATTCATAAACAATTACTTTCCCTTCTTGTATTAAGACTCCACCTAAGCCTTCTCTTGATGCATCTATGATAATGGTGAAGTCACCATTAGGATTTAGTACTTTCAAAATTAGAGTAGTAGTCAACTTCTCCTTGACTAGATCAAATGTTGCTTGGCATTTTTTTTCCACTCAAAATTCTTCCTTTTCCTTTGCAAAGAATTAATTGGAAAGGCTATTTTGGAAATTTTTACAATGAAATTCCTATAATATCGTACCAAACCCATAAAAATTCTTACCTCATAGACATTTTTGGGCACTGGCCATTTTAGTACTATCTTGATCTTGGATGGATCAACTGAGATACCATCGACTGAAATCACATGTCCAAGATACTATACTTTCTTCTGAAAGAAGCTACATTTAGAGAGTTTCCCATAAACTTATGTTCTCTTAGTCATTGTAGAACTATCTCCAAATGATTGCAATGATCCTCTTCATTCTTCAAATAATTTAAGACATCATCCAAGAAAACCAAGAAAAAATTATCTAGGAAATCTTTAAACACGCTATTCATTAGGTTCATAAATGTTGTTGACACATTAGTTAGTCAAAATGGTAGAACTATACACTCATAATGCTTGTATTTGGTACTAAAGGTAGTCTTAAAAATATCCTCATCTTTGATTTTTAAATAGTGGTATCTAGATCATAGATCAATCTTAGAAAACACAACAGCTCCCCACATTTGATGAAAAAGGTAATCAATGCATGGCAATGGATAGTTGTTCTTTACTGTAGCTTTGTTAAGAATCTGATAATCTATGCACAAGCGCAATGTATCATCCTTATTTTTCACAAAGATTATTGGTGCTCCTCAAGGTGATAGACTCGGTCTTATCAATCCCTTAGATAATAATTAATCTAGCTATTCCTTAAGCTCCATTAACTCAATTGTTGTCATTCTATAAGGCACTTTGGAAATTGGTTCTAATCCTGACACTGTATATATGGAGAAATCAAATATCCTTTTTGGCGGTAGTCCAGGTCGTTCCTTTGGAAACACATCCAAAAACTTTCGTAAGATAGGATATCTTTCCATATCCGTCTCTCTAGTTTCCATCATTTCACCTTCTTCCACCTCTTGTTAATCCTGTGGCCCACAATTATCAATACCATCTTGAGAAATAAATTCCTTATATTCCTCAATATTTTCCATCTTTACTACAAAGTGCTTGCATCCTTTCTTCTTAGCCCTAAGCAATTGCATGGCAGAGATTTGACACAACTTGAATTCCCTAGGTATCCCTTGTAGCATCACTTGGTTACCTAAATTATCCAAGAACTCTACTATTTTGGCATGATAGTCTACTTTGGTTCTATGCTTCAAAACCTAGTTCATTCTTAGGATAACATCATAGGATACTAAACATGCTATATATAGGTTTACCTTCATAGAGAAACAAGTTAGTTCAATCCTAGCTTCAAACAAACATTGTTCCACCATTGCTCTTGTCTAGTTTGCATATTCTACAACCCATGACTTTGTCATATAACTAGCTTTCCTAGATATTTTATTTTCTATTCTAGGTGAAATAAAATTTTCAGTAGCTCCATTATCTATAAGTATGGAAATAGCAAAACCAAATAAAATACATGGAGTCTCCACTAGAGTAACTTGATTCTCCACTTGACGATCATCTAAGGCAACATGAATCTTCTACTAGAATTCCATTTGTTGAGAAGGAAGTGGTTTCCCATAAGGTCGTGACCCAAAAGGTGTATTAGGGAAATTTATAGCAAAGTGGTCTCCACCACATGTGAAGCATCCCATTGTTGGTCATTTCTTCCTTGTTGGTTTGCTAGGTCTACTAGAATTACCTCAAACATTATTAACATTACCACTATTAAAATTATTCCTTTTGCACTCCCTCCTTGATTCTCTTCCCTTATTTTGGGGTCTCTTATCCCCATGCTTTTGTAAATCTTGCACTCCATCAAACTTCCTTGGAGTTGGTTTAACTTGAGCTCCTGCAATCTTATGGTTCCTATTCTCCTAGTGGATAGAGATGGATTTGAGCTTCTTCTCTTGCTTAACAAACTTCTCATAAACTAGATCCATAGTGGTTGGACCATGAACATCTACCTCACCACCAATCTGGCTATTAAGCCCAATAATGAATTTCCTTATGTGGAAACATTCATCCTTCTGATACATTGGTACATAACTCAATAGTCGGGTGAACTTTTCCCAACACTCATTTATTTATGTCTCTACCTATCTTAGGTTTTCAAAATTAGTGAGTCTCTGGTCATAAAAGAGTTGGGGTAGCCATCTTTTCTAGAATATTTCCACAAACTCATTCCATGTAAGTTTCAAATAACTAAGCTTGAGTTCCATTTTCTTGTTCATCTACCAGTTAGAGGCTTCTCCTGCTAACTGATAGACTCCTCAAACCACTTTCATGACCTTAGAATAGTTTTTGATAGATCAAATATTTTTCCATTTGAATCAACCATGCCTCAACTTATTCCTCGCTAGTGCTACCTTCAAATTTTGGTGGGGTTATTTTCCTCATGTCCCTAGAAAGTTCAGTATCTAAACACTTCCTACTAGTTCTTTCAAATTGAGAGTGTGATTTCTCATTCTCATGTTCATGGGTCTAAACATGGTCATCATAATTCTCTCCCTCATCTTCATTGATAGGGAATTCTTCATTAATAGGAACTTCCTATTCTACCCTATCTCTTTCCTTTACTTCCTGCTCAATATTTCCCAACCTTGCGTTGGTTTTGTGAATTATAGCCAAGATTTGATCCAATTTAGCTTCAAAACCCTCCAAACCTTGACTGACTTCCTAACTCTCTCCAGGGTTAGTTCTTGTTCTCACCATCCTTGCAAGAAAATGGTTATACCTAAAGGTTCATCTTTATTATATTCAATCATATTCTTACTATCTTATGGATAACATTAAAATGATCATCTATTTGCACATAAGATTTTAGCACAAGCTTTTGATAAACACATGGATTTTATTATTCATGAGGATCTCAATATCCTTTCAATTTACATAGAGTGACTATTCAAATATAGTCAAGTGGAGAGCATCCCTTGGATTCACTCTTTGACACATAACTCAACGGGGTATACCCCTCAAAATTTTGTTCTTTCTCATTTTCTCATATCTATCCCAAAATGGGTAGTAACCTTGGATTTATCATTTGATACATAGCTACGAGGGACATAACCCTTTGATTCATTACTTGAGTAAATTACAATCACTTTTGACATAGAAAGGACTCTAGGGTCTCTAAATATGAATGTTGGAATGACACTCCCTTTCAAGGGCATATCCTTGGAAAGTGACAAGGAATCAGACTTTGTTGGTGAAACTGGAGGTAGATAGTTGAAATTGGCCCCCTCCTTCATCCTTCTCTTTACTTCACTAATATGAGAAAGAGTGTGACTAAAATTTTTAGTATTGCTTAAACATACAACATTATCATAGTTGGTACCCTCTATCATGTATGAACAATGGCCTCTTTTTCCTTCTTGGCTTTCAAGTAGTGCTAATTCCTGATTACTGACTTTCTTGTAGTTAACTTGAGACGCACCATCCTGACACAAGAATTTCCAGAAATTAGTCTCATTCATTGTTGGATGGAAAGTATGGTGAGAACATAGGTTCTAGAGCTAAACCTGAAAGCTTTGATACCACATGTAACATGCCAATTATTCATGCAAGTAAATTTCCTAAGTTTAAACTTTGAAGTAAATAAACTATGTTTCTTAACCATTTCCATAAATTTTTTTTTTTCCAAAATAGAACAAATGACATAGATGACACAATAAATTCCAAATTTGATTGCATTTCCAAAATAATATTCCACATGTTACAATATTTCCAGCGATTGTATACAAATTACATACATAGCTCAAACGAGCTTCAAAGCAATAGATATAGATGGTCCAAGAATCTCCTTTCAAATTTGGGTTGCCAACTAAGGAGGAGAAGCATCACTCAAGTGCTTTTATGCCAACCATGGACTCAATTACAATCCCCTACACATCTATCATTCGATAGATTTCCCTACCCTTTGATGAAGAGATTGGTGGAGTAACCTCGTAGTGACAACCACTCTAAGCTTAGTATTGTTCCCTACTTAACTAGAACTTGTAGACACTACAATCCTATAGTAACATGCATAAAAAGGAACACGATGAATTGACAATGGAGCCAAGGCAATCGCACTACTTTGGCCAAAGTATTCTCACTCAATACTTTGAGTGACAGTCATCCTAGTCACATACACTACTCTAGCTCAATTTGACTTTAGGACATTATAAACTATGCATAGGTAATTTCCTTCAATAGGTAGTCATTAACCTAAGAAATAACCTATTCCCTTTTCCCAAAACATAATGGTAGATCTCTACCAAATAAGCGTAAGAAAAAGAATAAGTTACCCTCTTCAATGGATATTCTAATCCTAGGTATAAATATGAGCTTTCTAAGTCTACAAGTTAACTTTGAATAAAGTAACTTAACAAGCTATTCCCATTCCATCAATCCTAGTATGTAATACTATAGACAATAATTAATCACTCCTCAATACGGACGAAATACAAAAACTTATAAGGAAATCATATCAGTAATACTTTCTTTTCCTACAAGCAAATAGATTATTACTCTATTTCAAGAAAACTAATGCAATTTCCAATTTAAACACACAAGGAAATCAATCTTTTAGATAAAAGATAAAACATGAAGAGAATAGAATATCATGCTTGTTAATCACTTATTCCAATTGAATCACTAGATCTCAAGCTTGGCCCCCTCTTAAAATCATCTTAGTAACAAATCCATCTCAATTTTTCTCACTAAAGCTTCCTCACAGTAACTCTTAGTAAAATAAGAATCTCTTAATGAAAATGTAGTATAATGGAGTAGCGTAATGATGCATATAAGAAGTGTCTCCAAACACTAGTACAAAAACAGCAATATATGACTAAATAAACTACTAAAAATTGCATATAAATGACTAATTTTGGTCATGTGACCATTAGTAGTTTATTTGAAGTCATTTATAATGTGACCAAATTTATGACTAAACTATTTTAGTCATTTTTAATCATTAATTTAGTCATTGATTGTTGTTAACATTTATTTAGTCATTAGGTCAGTTAATTTAGTCATATATTTAGTCATTATAGTTAGTCATATATTTAGTCATTGTAGTCATATATTTGGTCATTGTATTCATTTATTTTAGTCATAGTAGTCATTTATTTAGTCATGGTTTAATCATTTATTTGAGTGAATCAATTATTCAAGTTATAAATCAAATCTAACTTAATTAATTCTCACAAATTTATGCATATAAACTTCAAATATCATAGATATTCAAATGTTTTTTTTGTATTGGATTAACATGAAAAAATTATACAATCAACAAACAACTTTATGCATATAAAGCTCAAATATCATAGATATTCAAATGTTTTTTTTGTATTGCATGAAAAAAAAAAGAATATACAAACAACAAATAGCTGCATAACCAAAGGAATTACAAACAACATACAACTGCATAAACAAAGATCCAAGAAATACATCCTTCACTGCGCTCTTGGTTTCCATGGAAGAAAAATCCAAGATACAATACAAATGCTACAAACATTGAAGGGAGAAAAGACATCAAAATATATAGTAAATTTAGTTATATTATTTGTGGTGCATATATTGCCTGATTTAGAGCAGCCTTGCCCTCCCATTTCAGCTAGACAACCCTTGAGATAAGATTGGAAGGCTTTGAATGAGAATGATGGCAACTTCCTATCTAGAAATCTCACTCGTCATGGTTGGATGAAAGTAAAGAGTGCATGTTCACCTCACCAATTTGACGAGATACAACGTGAAAATAAGATTTCAACGAGGGTTTTAGAATATGTTTATTAAAATGAAAATACAACCAAGATCTAATAATGAGCACATTTATATTTTTACAATATGGCATCCTTTACCTATTTTAATGGTTCTGTGAGATTTCCTAGGACAACGAAGATGATAAGAACACTTTCTTTAATATTTCTTAGGACAACGAAGATGATAAGAACACTTCCTTAAATATTCATCAAAATCTCAGCTGAAAATTTAATTATGGTGAACTATGCCAACAAATATAATATGGAAACAATAAATTATTTAACCATGCAGGCATGGTGACATCGGATAAGGTCTTATCACCTAGCATGGGAAATTGTAGTATTTTCCTTAGATACATGCATCCTTTGAATTACTGTTGCTTGAATTTTGTTCCAATCAAATAACCTCATGCTTGTTATGGAATTAGTATTCTAGAGTTTTGAACCCTCTACGGTACTGCTTTAAACTATTAACTTGAGAATAAAGGATACAAAGAAGACATTGGTAGACGCTATGCACTGAAGTAGAGATTGCTTTGCACTGTTACCTATAAGATGATCATTGTTGTACTTCCATTGTGCATTTTATATCATTAATGCAAGATTTGTAAGATTGTAGTTTAGTAATAGGAAAAGATAGTTCTTATATAAAAGTCATAAATTGGACCTACTATTCTACAACATTAACAAAATCAAAACATGCCATGAAAAAGTACCTTTTCCAGTAAAGATGATTCAACAATTTCCATCCTCATTGATGATTTTCCAATACTTGCTACATTGCACCTTCCCATAAATCAAACACGCCTATATTCCCGACGTTGTGCCTTGCTGCAAAAAGTAGCATTGCATCTACTGCAATAACATAGCACAAGAAAAATCAATTTAAGAAGAAAAAATCCTAGTGCAGATAACAAACATCGAATGAAAAATAAAATCAAAAAATATAAAATAGAGAAAATTGGCAATATTTTAAAAGATGTATATAATTCCTCAAGAAGTAAACAAGATGAAATAATGGTTTTATAAAGAAAGTCAATCAATTATATGTGGTAAGGAAGGATAAGGAAACATATAAAGGCATTTATGGATGTATTTTCATAAATTGTAGGAATCTATAATTTTGATTAAGATCTCATCATCTTGAGATTGACACAAAGGAGAAGGAAAAAAAAAAATCTATAAGAGCCTTTATGCTTTAGTGCAAGAAAATCAATCTAATTGCTCTGAATGTAATGAAGCTACAATTTTTGTGTTTGCACTTTTTGATTTATCAATGAACAAAAATGACCATGATAGATAAAGAATTAAAAATAATAACACATAAAATGGTGTGCCATAATGCAAAATTAGCTTACAAGTGCTGCAATTTACTCAATTCTACAACATATGAGGGGATTTTGCCAAAAATCTTGTTGTTTCTCAGGACTCTACACAATACATAATATGTTAGAAAATGCTACATAATAAACAAATGACTTTCCATTTAGGTGCAAGTTTTTTTACTTACAGTTGAGTCAATTTCTTCAAGACTTTTAGGAATGCCAATGATGTGATACTTGAAGTTAAGTCACTTATTCTCCTGCTTGAACAAAAATCCACCAAATGGCTCAAAAAATGGAGGTATCGATCCAATTTATGATTCTATTTACTTCTTTGCATTTGAGTATCAAGTAAACAAAGACAAGATGAGCATAGACACCAAATATTAATTGAACATACATATTTTTCAAAGAGGTTAAGTTGGAGAAGCTTGAAGGAATTGCACCCTTGAGAGCAGTTCCTTGAAGCCTCTTGTATCACGAATCAGTCAACATATATACACAAATCTATATAATAGAAAAAGATTGGACATCAAAATAGTAGGCAAGAGGAGAGAAATTTTCAACACCAATAATATACCCTGGTCAAAAATCCACAAATGGAGGTGAGAACAATTTATTTTATGTCATCTTGTAGGAAGTCCTTATTTCAAAATGCAGTCCTCAGTATAATGTAAGAATACCATTTTCTCATTTAGTTATATTGCTACCTCAGTGACACAAAATCAATATACAATCTAGTTCTCCCATAAACTAAAGGTTTTAAATTATATGAGAAATAGAAATTTTAGTCAAGTTTTCAAAAGATGCAAACAAAATGTTAGGTGTAACAACAAACCACCATTTTGAATTGCTCATACTTCCATAACAATTTTCTTCTAATCAATGTAAGAAGTTGATAAATTTAAAGTTCCTTGGGCTAGATTCAAGAATTACCACCAAGAAATCTTGTCTTCAAACAGTAATAGAGTATGCTTGCAAAAGCTATTTTTGTACTATATAATTTATATTAAGAATAATGTCTTTTTAGGTTATGGCATATGCACAAATAAATCAGAAAACATGGTATCATAAATTTTTTGGTATTCTCTACCAATTGTACTTTTCAGGAATTGCTTAATTGGATCATGAAGCAGAGAAAAAGGTCCATGGTTACCATACAAAAAATAAGTCAAGGAAAACTCTACAATATATAAAAAATGTTGATGAAGTTGGCAAATCAATCACACACCAACATATGCACATATAAACCTCTCTTCGATTTTATGCATGTGTCATTTTATATATGTATCATGCAGTAGCAATTTTCTCTTCCAACATTCGGGCTATACTTCTCTCCTTTTGCAACAGAGGTTACAAGGTCAATTTGATGTGATATGGTGATTAAAACCAAACTACTGTGAAAAAACATATGTGCACGTGCATGTATATATTAAATGAAGGTGTCTACCAATGAGTGTACAGTGGACTGACACATTGGACTAATTTCCAAATGATCTACATAAATCTAAATTGTGCAGAAGAAGTATCTTACAAATCCTCTAGACCAATCCAGTTTCCAATGAAATCAGGTATTGCACCAGAAATTAGAATATCAGATGCCCATCTACAAGCCAAAACAAAAATAAGGATGTCTAACAGGTGGAACATATTACGAAGTTTGTAAGTCTAATATAAAGAACATAGGTTGTGAATATTTGTAGCTAAATCTTACACTGTCTTCAATTTCTATAGATTTCTGAAAGTGCTTGGAATCTCTCCAGTTACTCTAGCACTATCAATATACCTATCCAGTCAACAAGAATAATGATTATTCTCTTAATCAAACAACATCTACCGCAAGATCAAGAAACTCCTGCTAGAATATGGTAGACAAAATGTAGAAGTTAATGACATTTTTTCATTAAAAGGTAAGAGTGGGGAGGTGTTTTCATCAATTGAGTTCCAACCTTGAACACAAATTTATACAAGAAAATAATCATAGGGTTGATGCAAGAAGTTGGGTACACAAAAACTCAAAAAGTGGAAATGTTTTTGCTGTTTTTCAGAATTTGTCACACTTGGACTGAAAATTTGAGGCACTTCCACAATGAATCTTAAAAAAAGTCAGTAATATGAAATTTAGAATTTTGAATCTAGTTTCCAAATATGTAAATTATTAAAATACCCAGTTTATAGAAATTAAATTTTGATAAAGATCTATAAAAACCACTTTTTAAAAGTCCCTGTTTTTTAACCATACCAAGCAGGTGTACGGACAACACTTTTTGACCCAAATAAAATTATTTTGCTAATTCCTTTTAGGAAAAGAGAGCTAACAACATGAAGTTTGGGCTGGATTTTTTTTTGTAATTTTTGATTGAATATATTTTTTTTTATTAATTTTTTATTGGCCTTAATTGATGTTTTTTCAAATCAACGTGTACGGACAACATAATTGGACCTAAACAAAACATTTTTTGACTCTTTTTTTTTTCATTGTGTAGAGAATTGTCTGAAGTTTGGGACCATATAATTTTTTTTACAAGAAACTTAACCAATACAAAGTTATTAAAAAACCAAAAAAACTTGATCTTTCAAATTTAAGGCCTAGTTTGCTTAGAAATTAATTTAAAAATAACAAACTTAATCCAATTTTAACAAAAATTATATATCTAGAAAGTAGACATTGTGTTCTCTAATGGGTTTTAATTTTATAGACTAATTCAGAAAAAAAGTTCATCATCTATGTTGTCAAAGTTGGACATTTTTTTTCAGTTTGCCTTAGTTTTTTAGTTGCAGGTCAAAAGCTAAGGCTCGGATTGCCAAGCCTTTCCCGAGCCTAAAACCGGGGCTAGATTTGGTTTGGGAGATCAACTTTTAAATAACGCGTATGCGTTATAGAAACGCGTACGCGTTATTTAAATAAAACGCGTACGCGTTTCATAACGCATACGCGTTATGTTTTGCCCGTTGGCAGAAAGCAACGCGTACGCGTTACTGAACGCGTACGCATTTTAAAAATATAACGCGTACGCGTTTCATAACGCGTACGCGTTTGTATAATAGCCGTTTTTCCCTAATTTGAAAAATACTGTTAAAACACGATTTTTTTACAGCATTCTTTTTCTGCAGTACGGACCTAAAGTGTCATTTTCTGCGTTTTTTATTGCAGATTTGTCTTGTGCAGGGCATATTCTATTGAAATTGTTGGAAGAGTAAAAGTGCAAGTTAAATTTTCTGAAGTGGAATCAAGTGCAAAAATATTTTACAAGAAGATTTGGAAAAAGTGAATTTTTGGATGTACTCATGATGATTTTGTACTTCAGAATTTATAGAAAAAATAATCTTCATAGTACATAGTTTTATTTGAATATTTGAAGGAGGGGAAAATTTTAAAATAGGTTTCTTGAATTATTGTTTTTGTCATCAAAGAGGGTTTGGTAACCATGGGTGATAAAAAAAGACAAAGAAAAAGATGTAGGAAGGTAATGACACCCGAAGAAATTCAAGCAAATAAAGATAAAGAGGCAAAAAGACAAAGGGAAAGGAGACAAATGATTCATCAAGTGAAAGATTTGGAAGCATCTAGTTCTAAGAATGTCGAAGAGGAAGCCATGAATGATGAAATCAATGTAGATGATGCAAATGTGGAGATGGTGAATATGGAAGAAAATGCAACTATGGAGACAAACCCAAATGTGCCTTCAACTTCAACTTTGAATAATATGCAAATAACTTCGGGTGTGTCTTCAAATCCACCTCCCAATGATATGGAAAATGTACCTATTCAAACAATCTATCCAGGTATGTCTTCAAACCCAAGTTTTTATAATATTGATATTGCTTGTTTAGAAGAAGCTGGATACACAATTGATGAGATTAATAATACTAGGGTTGAAACAATACATAAACAAGAAAATGATGAAATTATATCTTATGAGAATGTAAATGAGAATGAAATCCCTAATATTGATGAAAATGAGAATGAAATCCCTTTTACATTTGAAAATGAAAATGAAACCCCTTGTGTGAATGAAAATGAAACTCCATCTATGGATGAAGTTGAAAATGTTTTTTTAACAATTGAAACAAATGTGTTAAATAACCTTCGTGGTAAAGTTTCTTCAAGACAAATTAGAAATTATGGAAATAAAATATATAAAATGTTTTTTTATAGAAAGAAATTAGGATTCCAATGTCAACTCATGGTGCAATTGATGAGAATGTTTAAAATGAGAAAAGTGATGAAAAAATTAGGTGTTTTTGTAAAACCAAAAAAGAAAGATGATTCAGTAGAACAAGTCATATCTAGTGTTGCTAATGCTATTGATGTTATTGGTAAGAAAAATTGATCAAAAGATAAGAATGCGGCTCGCCGTGCAATAACAACTGCTCTAGTTGATAAAACAGCTTCCAATAAAAGAATGTTAAGTAAGATTAGTAAATGTATAAACTTAAATCCTAGAACTTTGATAAGAGCTGCTAAAAGAAGAGAAAGTATTGAAAAAGATCCTATTAATCAATGTTGGAGTTTTAGTGGTAGACTCCCAAGATCAGACATGAAATTAACTAATGAAATTAAATCTTTAATCGAAAAATTTTGGTATGATAATACAAGAGTATCACCTAACATTAGAGATGTCTTAAAATTAAGGGTGGGTTCCAAAATTCGTGAACCTCATCCAAAGCATCTCTTAGATATGACTCAAACTGAATTATATAAAAAAAAAATTAGATGCTTCAATCTTACCATTGAATATTAGCATAAGTCAAAGATCATTTGAAAAGTGTAAACCTTGGTATGTTAGAATTAATAAGCAACGAATCTCTTGTTGTTGTAAGACTCATGTACAATTTCATTATTATTATGATATATTTCGATATATACGATGCACTTTGCATGCTAACCAAATTATGCAGGACATTTGTGGTATTACTATGCCACTTGAAAGAATCAAAGATTTTATAGCAGGTTTGTTTTGTAATCCCTCTTTAAATGGAAACTCATTTTTTTTAAAAGGATGCATATCTGGAGAATGCGATAGATGTGGTAACTTTTCATTATTAGGTGAATGTATGCATGAAAGTAGTTTAGATGAATTTGGAAAACAATTAGTGGATGTAAAAAAATTTAAAAATATTGAGTATTCTTCAAAAGATGGTAAAATTGGAAGACGTGTTGAGCTAATTGTGGAAAAAGTTAGTGTGCATACTTTTATTACTGAATTTAAAGATAAGTTTGTACCTAAATATGTTCAACACTCTCAGAATGCTCATTGGCTTGATAATCAATTTCGTTTATGTAAAAACACATTTCCAATTGGAACTATATTGTCAATTGTTGATTTTGCTGAAAATTATACTCTTGCTCCACAAGAAGAAATCCAATCACAATATTATAATTCAGTGCAAGTAGCTATATTTGTTCACATTGTTTATAGACATGCTGAAGATAGTACAGAAGATAATAGAATTTTTTTGAAAGAGTACCATTTTTATGTAAGTGATAATCGATTACATTCATCTGAGTTTGTACAATATTGTTTTGATATATTTAATAAAAATTTAAAAGAGAGAGGAATTCAAATGCTAGAACATCTCATATGGTCAGATAATTGCACGGGTCAATTCAAAAATGCTAGAATGTTTTATTGGCTATGTAGAGTTCATAAGGAAAATAATATCCAACACATATGGAGTTTTTTTGAAGCTGGTCATGGTAAGGGAGAACACGATGGAGCAGGTGCATGTGTAAAAAGAGCTCTTGCTAGAGAGCAACTAAAATTTGAGGATGCTGCAAAATTTAGAAATGCACGTGCAATTGTAGATTGGTGCAATACCAAATTATCTACAAGGACAAGTGAGAAATCAATAATTCGACGCTTCTTTTGGTTAGTTGAAGAAAATGATATTTTTTCTCGACAGGATTGTGAAACAATTAATGGAAGTGCAAAATGGCATTCATTTAAGAGTTCAAATGCAAACACATGGACAATATGGACAAGGGAGTTGGCATGCTATTGTCAATTTTGTATTGTAGGTGATTGGCAAGCATGTGAAAATATGGAATGGGTCGAACAATGGCAACAAAGAGCTTTAACGCCTACATTGACACATGTTCAACATGAAATGACAATTGAAGATAATCAAGTGTTCGCATCAGATGATTATGATCGTGTTTCAGATCTTGTACAAGAAGGTACATTATTTATTGAGTTGAATTTTGTATGTATGCATGTTTATATGAGTTAAATATAAGTCACTTTTTATTGAATTTTGTATTTATTTTTGTAGGACATGTGTATGTTGTTGTTGCACCTCAAGGGAATGAAGAGCAGATAGAGTACTGGTTGGCTAGATGTGTTGAGAGAAAACATAAGTTGGTACATACTAGAGTAGATGATGACAACTTTGAGTATCCAACTGGTTCAGTGGTTGTTGTTGGCACCTGGCTTCGAAAATATTTGATGAGAAAGAATGGCTTGCCTACATTTGAAGATTATGAAAGACACAAGAAAATTATGCATTATTCACATTTGATTTTGGCAACCAATATAAAACTAGTTAGATATCAAGGGAGGCCTGCTAATAAAGTTTTATGGACAATTTCAATGGATGATCACGAGACAATCATAGATGCATTAAAAAAAAAAGAGGATGCAGATGGTACAATAGAGTAAATAAATATTGGTAAGCATATCTAGTCGTATATATATTTAATTGATATATATATATATATTTGTCTTTAATCATTTCCTAATTAAAGTTTTATATCATTTTTTGTTTCAGGTCTCCCAAAATTAGATGCTTTACAAAAAAGAGAGGAGATGCACATATATTACAATGGAATTTCAATCTAGAGACAGGTAACTATATATAGTTCTAGATACATTTAATTGATACTTTATAATTGATTTCATATCCCCTTAAGCCATTCTCTTAAAACCCCTTAAGTCATCCTCTTATGTACCATTAATCCATCCTTTTGCAGCCCCTTAAGTCATTCTATCAACTACCATTAATCCATCCTCTTAGGACCCCGTAATCCATACCCTCATATATCTACCCTTAATTTGTCCACTTGCATCCACTTAAGTCACTCACTCAACACCTCTTAATTCATCCTCTTAGGACCCCTCAATCAATATCCTCATATATCTACCCTTAATCATCCACTTGCATCCCCTTAAGTCACTCTCTCAACACCCCTTAATCCACTTTAACTCATTTTAGGGTTTAGGGTTTATGGTTTAACTCATTCTATCAACTCCCCTTAATCCACCCTCTTGCATCACTTTAACTTATTCTCTCAACTCCCCTTAATCCACCCTCTTACATCACTTTAACTCATTTTAGGGTTTAGGGTTTAGGGTTTAACTCATTCTATCAACTCCCCTTAATCCACCCTCTTGCATCCCCTTAATCCACCCTCTTATGTAAGTTTAACTCATTTTAGGGTTTAGGGTTTAGGGTTTAACTCATTCTATCAACTCCCCTTAATCCACTCTCTTGCATCCCCTTAATCCACCCTCTTATGTAAGTTTAACTCATTTTAGGGTTTAGGGTTTAGGGTTTAACTCATTCTATCAACTCCCCTTAATCCACCCTCTTGCATCCCCTTAATCCACCCTCTGCTTGCATCACTTTAACTCATTTTAGGGTTTAGGGTTTAGGGGTTTAACTCATTCTATCAACTCCCCTTAATCCACCCTCTTACATCACTTTAACTCATTTTATCGCTCCCTTAATCCACCCTCTTGCATCCCTTAATCCACCTCTTGCATCGCTATCATTCCATCAACTCCTTAATCCACCCTCTTACATCCTTTAGCTTTCATTATTATCAACTCCTTAATCCACCCTCTTACATCA
Source organism: Sequoia sempervirens (assembly GCA_007258455.2). Taxonomy (NCBI): domain Eukaryota; kingdom Viridiplantae; phylum Streptophyta; class Pinopsida; order Cupressales; family Cupressaceae; genus Sequoia; species Sequoia sempervirens. The sequence continues at coordinate 18,486 of VDFB02238619.1, read as the reverse complement.
CTTTAGCTCATTTTATCAACTCCCTTAATGCACTCTCTTCGTCCACTTTAACTCATTTTATGAACTCCTTAATCCACCCTCTTGCATCCCTTCAGAGCTCATTCCTATTGGCTCCTTAATCTCCCCTCTTGCATCCCCTTAATCCACTCTCTTACATATTGTCAACTCATTCTCTCAACTCCCCCTTAATCCACCCTCTTACATCACTTTAACTCATTTTATCAACTCCCCTTAATCCAGCCTCTTGCATCCCCTTAATCCACTCTCTTACATCACTTTAACTCATTTTATAAAACTCCCCTTAATCCACCCTCTTGCATCCCTTCAACTCATTCCTGCTCCGGCTCCTTAATCTACCCTCTTGCATCCTTAATCCCACTCTCTTACATCCTTTCAACTCGATTCTCTCAGCTCCTTAATCCACCCCTCTTACATCCGCTTTGCTTTCGTATCAGCTCCTTAATCCACCCTCTTACATCACTTTAACTCATTTTATCAACTCCCCTTAATCCAGCCTCTTGCATCCCCTTAATCCACCCTCTTGCATCACTTTAACTCATTCTATCAACTCCCCTTAATCCACCCTCTTGCGTCCCTTCAACTCATTCTATCAGCTCCCCTTAATCTACCCTCTTGCATCACTTTAACTCATTCTCTCAACTCCCCTTAATCCACCCTCTTACATAACTTTAGCTTCATTATTATCAACTCCTTAATCCACCCCTCTTACATCACTTTAACTCATTTATCAACTCCCTTAATCCGACCTCTTGCATCCCCTTAATCCATTCTCTTACGTCACTTTAACTCATTTTATGAACTCCCCTTAATCCACCCTCTTGCATCCCTTCAACTCATTCTATTGGCTCCCCTTAATCTACCCTCTTGCATCCCCTTAATCCACTCTCTTACATATTGTCAACTCATTCTCTCAACTCCCCCTTAATCCACCCTCTTACATCACTTTAACTCATTTTATCAACTCCTCTTAATCCAGCCTCTTGCATCCCCTTAATCCACTCTCTTACGTCACTTTAACTCATTTTATGAACTCCCCTTAATCCACCCTCTTGCATCCCTTCAACTCATTCTATCAGCTCCCCTTAATCTACCCTCTTGCATCCCCTTAATCCACTCTCTTACATCCTTTCAACTCATTCTCTCAACTCCCCCTTAATCCACCCTCTTACATCACTTTAACTCATTTTATCAACTCCCCTTAATCCGCCCTCTTTCATCCCCTTAATCCAACCTCTTAGGTCCCCTTAATCCATCCTATGGCTAACATCATTTGAATTTGTATGGAATTTACTATATGCAATTCTTTTCTTGCATGAATTTTTTACTTAAATGACTCGTAAAAATTGTAGTTACTTACATTAATTATTTTTTCAAGTTCTCATCAAGTTGGTCTACAATGTGATTGTTGAACTGGAAAACTATTTTATCTGGAGACTATGTAAATATCAATTTTTGGTATTCACCTAAAAGTTGATAAGCTTTAATTCTATCTACATGCACATATATGTTTCATCATGTTATATAGTTGTACATTAAACTTCTTGATGTACATTATATATGTTTGTTCGATGTCACTTTTTAAATATCTTATTCAAATTGTATAGATTATACATATTTCATGTGTCTTCTATTTAACACATTTTATATAATTATTCAAATTGACTGCATATATAATCATCATATTAAAGTCAATTGATATAAATAAACACACATATATGATAATAACATGTTCAAAATAAAACTACAGATCTACATAGTCCATAAAATTTATATGTCAAGTCCAACACATATATTGAAATGAAACTAGAGGTTTGTAGTCCATAAAATATAAAACTATCTAACTCTCAGGCTGATCAGTCAAATCAAGTCTCCTCTTTGTTCCACGTTGACTAGATGTACCTGCATCATGCTGTAAAAGAGTTCAAGAAACTCAAAATTAGATTTAAATTTATTTAGAAATTTTGATATAATTAAACATATTTAAAATTGAAAATATAAACTTTTAGATAAAAAAAACTAATTAAATATCGACTAAATATATTAAAAATGATTTCTAGTATGCATAAATTACCATATGGTCATGTGAATCAACTGGCACATTTTCTTCAACAGGTAACATAACTGTCTGTTGAGAAGATGCAAATTCCTGATCCACTATATCCTGCATATTCATATAAAGCAAACAATATGTGAAAACCTTGAATATATATATATATATATATATATATATATAAAATGTTCGTAAAAATTGTATAGGAGATTTAAAGTAAAGTTTACAACCTCGAATGATATGACCTCATGATCACGCACCTGAGATTGCCCATGAATAGATGTCAATGATGTCTTAGGTGTGCGGCCCGCCATGGTTATCTCATCAAATCCCTACATATAGATGTACAACAGTTCATATAGATCATTCACACATGTGTATGTAAATGTAAAAATTAAATTAGATCTATGATGTGTATTTAATTTAAACTTAACAAACTTTTGAAAGCACGCACCTGAGCTGATGATGTCTCAGGAGCGCTCACCAATGTAACTTGTGGCTCGTCAATACTAGGAATAGTATGACTTCCTTGCATCTAGATATAATATATCAATTCACACATGTGTACAAATTCAAAATAAATTATATATATATATATGGACACACAAATTATTTAATATATTTTGGTTCAAGTACCTGTCGAAAAGGTGAGCCCAAATCTACAGCACTCGACATATACACACGATGATGGTATTGAGTTTCGGGCATCACGTCATCATGCGTCTATACACCAAACACAAAATTATTGAATTAATATTATATTATATATATAGTTTGATGTTATTATTTACATGAATTTTTTACATTTCAAACTTGAATTAAATTTAAGTTCAAAAGATGAACATACCTGTGTGGGACGATCCTCAGAATATAGTAAATTTAGGTATGATCCTGCCCCAGATGCATGTGCCTCACCTGAAGTGGATGTCTGAGTATCCCTATAGCTCGAGCCTCCATGCTCTGTATTGGCCACTTCAGTGGCTGCGTGTGTAGTCTGCTGAGTGAGATGTCCTGAAAGTGAACTCAATGCTCCTAGTGTAGATAACATGGTTTGCTGCTGAAATGCAGCGGGAATACCAAGAGAAGGAGGAGGAACAAGAGGCGCAACTGGAGCACATCACTGAGGATCGACACGTGCTCCTAGTCTATGTTGGGGCATGCCACGCCCAGCTCCCTGAAATGACCTCATATCAAAATAGTTGGGTTTTTTACCCAACTCAAACTCAGCCCATAACTTTCTCAAAAAATATAAGGGCACCTCACTATTGCCATGTGGTGGAGTATCAAACACCATCCACCATCTCTCCCAAAAATTTGCAACTATTTGCGGGTGCCTACACCATAAAATTGAAATTCTTTTTTTTGTGGGTGGTATTGGTTCGTTTGTTTGGGGGTTCACAAAATATTGGCACATAGCTTGTTTAGTGATTTTTAGGTCATTGATTTCTTTATATGACAACCCATCTGCATAGAATTGTCTCCTCTCTTCTCTCCATTGATGGAACCTATCTAGGTCCGCATCGATAGATCAAACATAATCGACAATAGTTTGCATTGTAGATGCAAATCGTGTGAAATGTGGAGGGATTATAGTCTCATTTTTTATGAGATCTATGTTCCCTTGAATCACAACTAAGTTGGCTCGAATATTGTCTCTTAGTTGATTTTGGTCAAATGGAGGAGGGGGTGGGGGTTCAGGTGGTGGAGAATGCAGAGGTGAGTGAGGAATATCCTCATGTGGTGGGGTGGCGTGTGCACCAGGATCTATAGGAATTTCTGGATTAGGCATGAAATCCTCTAAAGTGAAAAGTGGATCCATGGACGAGAAATGATATGGCAACTACATGTTAAACAATTAAAAAATATATATCAACAAACTAATTAAATAATGCACACAATTTCAAAGTTATTTAAAAATCACATTGAACATGCACAAATTGAAAATATTTTTCATTTATAACATTAAAATTCAATTTATAACATTAAAAAATCATAGCATTAAAAATTCATATTATAAATGAGAGTTGAATAGAAACTGATAGTCACTTAAGAACTATAAATGAGAGTTGAATAAAAATAGAAGGTTAGTAGAACAAGTGATGAAAAATATTGAAAATCATTGAAGACAATTCATAAATCAATCATGAGAAATTCCATATAGGGATAGTAATTAAGATACATTGAATTATTATCCAAGTGACTCCTACAATACCTATTTTTTATAAGTTTTAAGTGTCTCTCTTGGAACCTATGGTTTGTAATTCATGTACAAATTAGAGTTAGGGTTAGGGATAAGTTTAGGGTTAGGCTTAAGATTGGAGTTAGGGTTATGGTTATAGATAATTAGGGTTAGGGATAAGGTGAGGGTTAGGCTTAATATTGGGGTTAAGGTTAGGGTTAGAGTTAGAATTAGGGTTAGGTTTGGGTTAAAATTAGAGTTATTTTTTGGGCATAGGTTTAGGGTTATGGTTAGGAAAAGGGTAAAAATTAGAGTTACGATTGGGGTTAAGGTTAAAACATGAGTTAGGGTTGAGGATAGGGTTCAGGTTAGGGTAAGAGTAAGAACTAGAGTTAGTTTTGGGGTTAGAGTTATGGTTAAGGTTAGAGCTAGGGTTAAAATTATGGTTAGGGTTAAGGTTAGAGATAAAATTATGGTTAAGGTTAGGGTTATGATTAGAGATTGAGTTAGGGTTAGGGTTAGTGTTTGGGTTAAAATTAGATTAAGGGTTATGGATAGGGTAACAATAAGAATTGGAGTTATGGTGGGGATTAGGGTTATGGTGAAAATTAGTGTTAGGGTTAAGATTAGGGTTTGGGTTAAGATTAGAGATAGAATTAGGGTTAGGGTTAGGGTTATGGGGTTGAGGGTGAAGTAAGTCTCTAATTTCTCCAACTAGGCCTGAGAAAAATATTGTCACTACAATCAAACTTAGGTGCATAAAGTTTTTTAGCTTACTTTTTATCTCCCTATTCTTCACTTTCTATATTCCTTGCTCATTTCTTGTAGATGGAACTTCTTACCATATTGAAACATTTTTCAAAAGATAAGGCTTCTCTCATATATTTTCATTGATTCAAATATTTTTCTATTAATCTATATTGTTTCTCCTTAATAGATTATTCCTAAGGGATGAGGGGAATGGTTTCAAATTCTTCTTCATCTTCCTATAAAACATGGGGTTTTAGGAATTCAAAAGGGTGTCACATGTTGCTCTACTTTTTTTTTTGTTGATTTTTCCCTCCTTTTGGGATTTTTTATGATTAAATATTCAACCAAATTCCTAGAATTAGCCCATTTGACTCCTTTAACCTTGATTTAGAATTTGAAAATTCTTTTAGAATTCCTCTTTTTCTCTTTACCCTTTTTTCAATAAAATTTTATGATACATAAAATATTTCTTATTTCTCATTGGACTTACAAAAATAAAATAGGGAAATGACTATAATATTTAAGTACATGTTATGAGTGCCCTAGTTATGGGGCCACTAGTGTTATATAATAAAGAATGTAATTTTAAAGTGGCATTGATAAAAAGGTTTGTACATGTAGGTTTATTTTGGAGCTTGTAAAAAGGAAAGAAATTAAAATATAGCTATTTAATTAAATCCTAAGATTGAGAGTGGTATTCTTGTTTATCCATTAATTTTACTTGAATAGATTGGACACCATATTTTCCTATCACTAGAGATTAGAGGAGGGAACCCCATTTATTTTCATATATAGTTAATGGATGAAAATTCATAAATCAATCATGACAAATTCCATATAGGGATAGTAATTAAGATACATTGAATTATTATCCAAGTGACTCCTACAATACCTATTTTTTATAAGTTTTAAGTTGCTCTCTTGGAACCTATGGTTTCTAATTCGCGTACAAATTAGAGTTAGGGTTGGGGATAGGGTTAGGGATAAGTTTAGGGTTAGGCTTAAGATTGGAGTTAGGGTTAGGGTTATAGATAATTAGGGTTAGGGATAAGGTGAGGGTTAGGCTTAATATTGGGGTTAGGGTTAGGGTTAGAGTTAGAGTTAGAATTAGGGTTAGGTTTGGGTTAAAATTAGAGTTATTTTTTGGGCATACGTTTAGGGTTATGGTTAGGAAAAGGGTAAAAATTAGAGTTACGATTGGTGTTAAGGTTAAAACATGAGTTAGGGTTGAGGATAGGGTTCAGGTTAGTGTAAGAGTAAGAATTAGAGTTAGTTTTGGGGTTAGGGTTATGGTTAAGGTTAGAGCTAGGGTTAAAATTATGGTTAGGGTTAAGGTTATGGTTAGAGCTAGGGTTAAAATTATGGTTAGGGTTAAGGTTAGAGATAAAATTACATGGTTAAGGTTAGGGTTATGATTAGAGATTGAGTTAGGGTTAGGGTTAGTGTTTGGGTTAAAATTAGATTAAATTATGGTGGGGATTAGGGTTATGGTGAAGGTTAGTGTTAGGGTTAAGATTAGGGTTTGGGTTAAGCTTAGAGATAGAATTAGGGTTAGGGTTAGGGTTATGGGGTTGAGGGTGAAGTAAGTCTCTAATTTCTCCAACTGGGCAGGTGAGAAAAATCTTGTCACTACAATCAAACTTAGGTGTATAAAGTTTTTTAGCTTACTTTTTATCTCCCTATTCTTCACTTTCTATATTCCTTGCTCATTTCTTGTAGATGGAACTTCTTACCATATTGAAACATTTTTCAAAAGATAAGGCTTCTCTCATATATTTTCATTGATTCAAATATTTTTCGATTAATCTATATTGTTTCTCCTTAATAGATTATTCCTAAGGGATGAGGGGAATGGTTTCAAATTCTTCTTCATCTTCCTATAAAACATGGGGTTTTAGGAATTCAAAAGGGTGTCACATGTTGCTCTACTTTTTTTTTTGTTGATTTTTCCCTCCTTTTGGGATTTTTTATGATTAAATATTCAACCAAATTCCTAGAATTAGCCCATTTGACTCCTTTAACCTTGATTTAGAATTTGAAAATTCTTTTAGAATTCCTCTTTTTCTCCTTACCCTTTTTTCAATAAAATTTTATGATACCTAAAATATTTCTTATTTCTCATTGGACTTACAAAAATAAAATAGGGAAATGACTATAATATTTAAGTACATGTTATGAGTGCCCTAGTTATGGGGCCACTAGTGTTATATAATAAAGAATGTAATTTTAAAGTGGCATTGATAAAAAGGTTTGTACATGTAGATTTATTTTGGAGCTTGTAAAAAGGAAAGAAATTAAAAGATAGCTATTTAATTAAATCCTAAGATTGAGAGTGGTATTCTTGTTTATCCATTAATTTTACTTGAATAGATTGGACACCATATTTTCCTATCACTAGAGATTAGAGGAGGGAACCCCATTTATTTCCATATATAGTTAATGGATGAAAATTCATAAATCAATCATGACAAATTCCATATAGGGATAGTAATTAAGATACATTGAATTATTATCCAAGTGACTCCTACAATACCTATTTTTTATAAACTGTTTTAAGTTGCTCTCTTGGAACCTATGGTTTGTAATTCATGTACAAATTAGAGTTAGGGTTGGGGTTAGGGTTAGGGATAAGTTTAGGGTTAGGCTTAAGATTGGAGTAAAGGGTTAGGGTTATAGATAATTAGGGTTAGGGATAAGGTGAGGGTTAGGCTTAATATTGGGGTTAGGGTTAGGGTTAGAGTTAGAGTTAGAATTAGGGTTAGGTTTGGGTTAAAATTAGAGTTATTTTTTGGGCATAGGTTTAGGGTTATGGTTAGGAAAAGGGTAAAAATTAGAGTTACGATTGGGGTTAAGGTTAAAACATGAGTTAGGGTTGAGGATAGGGTTCAGGTTAGTGTAAGAGTAAGAACTAGAGTTAGTTTTGGGGTTATGGTTATGGTTAAGGTTAGAGCTAGGGTTAAAATTATGGTTAGGGTTAAGGTTAGAGATAAAATTGTATTAGGGTTTCTAATTTTAGCTCACCTAAGGGGAGAGAGGTTTCTAAGAGGTTTCTAGTTTTACGTTTTAAGGTTTAGATTTCTAAGTTATGTCCAATTTAGGTTTAGATAAAATATAGTTTTCAATTTATAATTTAACGTTATTTATTTTTTAAATACAATTTAAAACTATTAAAAATTGAAATAAAATGCATTAAACAAAAAAAACATAAATACTAATTTTAAAACAAAAAAACAAGATACAAAGCAAAAAAAGGCAGAAATCAACTAACCTGTAGGTCTCAGAGGTCAAGTGTGTTGACGGGAGGAGCGAGCAACAACCTCTAAACGCGTACGCGCTCTTGCTTGACCTCTCTCGGTTCACCAAAAATAGTGGATAAAATGAAAAGCCGCGAGTTTATTTAAAAAATAAATAATACTTTTTCAATAACGCCAGACAAGCATAAACACGATGCGCTGGAACGCTGTGATGCTTAGTAACGCACGCCGCTATGAAATGTGCGCGCCGTAACGCTGACACAGCGCCAGAACGCCAAGACGCTGCTTTAGGCTCGCTGCATCTACATTTAGCGCTGCACGCTGCTCGATTTAGGTTCTGCACTGCTCCATAACGCGATAATACCGCTGCTTTTTAAAACGCGACGCTAAGCATTTTCACGAAGATTTTTTACGCCCGTACTCTTCGTGTACTCAACTTCTTGCTTTTACCCTTGGGTGAGTACTTTTTCCCACAAGAGCAGGCTCTCTAAAAGGTTTTAACAAAACTGGAAATTGCATAAAGTAAAATAGGTGAGTTTGGCATTTTGATCACCCAGTTAAGGGGAGAGCATAGGCCTATCACCATTCAAGCAAAGCAAACAAAGATTCAACTTTTAAGCCCCAAATAAAAATTTTGCTATGCTAAGTGAAGATGTTGCTTCACACAAATATGGAGTTCATTTTAGCCCAAAATAACAGTGAAGTGACTATCCTAGGATTGCTTGATTGTAATTTATGTGACTACCCTAGGATTGCTTCATTTTAATTCAAAGTTATTAACTGTCTGCGGTCGCGTCAGATTTAGTCAAGCTTTATTCAAATTACAATTTACAGTTTGCAGGTTTTCCAAAAATGCGCTATAACAGTCATTATGGGCACTGTAGGATTCTTCATGGGCGCTGCAAAATGCTTCACGGGTGCTGCAAGATGATTCAGGGGTGCTACATGATTCTTTAAGGGCGCTGCAGGATTCTTTAAGGGTGCTGCAGGATTCTTCACGGGCGCTGCAGGATGATTCAGGGGCACTGCAGGATGCTTTAAGGGTGCTGAACTGGGTATGAATATTATTGAAGCGTGTTTCTTGCGCTAATCCGCTATTTTTGGTCGTAACCTATTAGGAAAACCTGCAATAAAATGTTAAAATAGGGGCAAGAGCCCCACGGTGGGCGCCAAAAATGTGTATGTTAAATATGTATGATCAAAATGAAATAAACAAAACACACATAATGGAACTTTAAACTGAAGAAAAGCTAATTAAATTGAAAAAGTGACAAATGAAGCTTCTTCAGAGCCGTTCCATCTTCCTCTATCTCCAGGGATTTGTTTGAAGCTGCTGCTTTTAGATTGTGTAAGCTTGGCTTCTCCAAATGGCAATCTGTAGAATGAGTATGCAAAGGAAGGAGCTTCTCTATCCTATATGCTGGTGGAATGGAAGTATTGATGCGGATATGCACAGGGGCTGTGAAGTGTGGATGCTATGAAATGAAGTGGATATGCCATGATATGCTATGATTCTATACTATGCTATGATGCTAGAATGTTGTGAATACTAAAAGGCTTATGCTATTGCAAATTGGCTATAGTTATTCTATTGAAAGCTTCTCTATGATTGCAAAGACCCGACAGTCTTTTTTATAGCTTTTTGTAGGCAAGATCCTGGCTAGCAAGGATCAACGGCTGTGAGATTGTCTGGTAAGTTTGAATGGTGAGAGATGAAGAGGTTGAGAGAAGAATGGAAAATGTTGGGAGGTTGGAGAGAAGAATGGAACTTTGTCTTCAACCCACGGGAACAAGCTTGCACAGGAACAAAGAAATTAATTTTTCTGTTTTGGCAGTTTGTTTCACGGTTGTTGAAGATAATCCCCAAATTAATTAAATAAATAAATTTATTTAATTTCATTTATTTGAGTTTGATTTTTGATTTTTAGAACTATAGAAGATTTAATTAAATATTTTGGAATATTTAATTGTGATGTGACTTTAGAAGAATTTAATTAAATATTTAATTGTGAATGGATATTAGAGGAATTATTTAGAAGAGAGGAATATTTAATCTTTATTTGAATAAAATATCCAAGCCAAGATTAAATGATAATTAATATAAATAAATCGTAATGTTTATTTAATTAATTAAGAAATGAATAAGAAAAGATGATTAAATAAACTTATTTATTTAATCAAAATGAAAGAATGAACAATATAAATAAATTATTTAGATTTATTTATACGTAGCTCGAATTCAGAGATTTAATTAAATATTAAAAATATTTAATTAATTACCAGACTATTGTAATGTGACCATTTTTAGGTGTATACAATTTCCATCCGAGAATTCCCCATAAAGTTGATCATCAATCGTGTATAAATTATCCACAAAGGGGAAGGACTCTTGATGGTCAACCAATGGCCCAATACCTAGATCCATCCTATCATTGGTGGGACTGCCTTGTTCCTCTTCTGTTGTTGTCCCAAATCCCTCTTGTGAGTTGTACTCAGCTAGATTGTCTCTTGTATCGGGTTCCTTGACTTCTGGTTCACTTCTTGAAGAAATTGCAGGAGGATTTACATTTGGTTGCTCCATTTGTTCTTTAACTTTCCTGATGGCTTCTTGACACAACTCACATGCAAACTCTGAATGTGTAGAATCATGAAGCCTACACCAACTCGAAAACAACACCTCCAAATCTACCTAGTATCTCAGCTCTGACCAGTCCCTCATGAACCTTGAAACGAGTCCATCATGTCTCTCCAATATCAGATCTTCGTGAACATTTGGGGAGGAAGTTCGATGGTGGACTACCTCTGCTTGTGGTTGTTCCCACTCCTTTAGATCTTCCTTTTTAAAGGCTTGACTGCCTTCATCGATTGAGAAGAGGTCTTCTAATCCCATTTCACTTAAGCTCTCATTCGGGCTCCCTACTATCCCAAGGAGTTCAACTCTTTTTGTCTGATTTTTAGCATTTGTGTTGGTTGTTCCAACATGTACTGTTACAAAACTATCTGGTTCAACATCTTTTGTATGCTCCCTTTCAACTGCTAGTTGTTCCTCTACCTCAATAGATGGCTCCTCATAGTTGGTTGGCTGCTCTATCTTGTTCAAACAACTTCTAGCTTGATCAGTGATGTCTACACATGAAGGGCAAGTTAGTTCAAAATGAGGTATATTATGCGCCCTACACCATCCGAAATTTAATACTTCTTCTAAGTTCTAGCTTTCATCATTGCTTAGTTGCTCTTGGATCAGCTCTTCAAATGCTTTGGATACAACATCAACAAGTTCTTCCTCTGGATCTGTAAGAGCTAGTGGTTAGTGAACATCCCAAAAGAAGATTTCTCCTTGCAATGCCATGATCTCAATTCTGCCATAGAATGTCAAACATTCCATTTCATTGTGTCTGCAAGTGTTATGAATTCTACACCCATTTATCAATGCGAAGTGTTTCAATAGTTGGTTCAATCTCCTACTCAAATATTCTTGAAGCTGAGTGATGTTGATATGCAATTGTTGCTCCATCTCAACTCAAGTATCACTTTATCTTCCAATTTTTTAATTTTTAAATTGTTTGCTTATGATGAGATCTATCTATCTCAGATTTTTCTTGAAGGTGCATTCAACTTCCAACTTTGTAGCTTTGAGCTCAACCAACCCTCCTAGTGCTAGTTTTGTTGATGGGTGTTTTTGCACTTTCTCAACATAGATAGTATACAAGTATGCTATCTCTCTTGAAAGGTAATTTCTACAACTAAGTTTTAGAAATCACCCCAAGGTCTCTCGATTGTTAGGTCATGACAATGCTTGGAATAGTTCAATTGGTTGATGTGATTTGCTGGTAATCACAAGGATGCATTTATGGCTCACAAAGCATGCAAGTTTCAGGTCTACAGATGGAGTTTCAAGGTTCTAGAAATGAATGAACAGTGGCTTCCCCACTCAGAACAACAAGTTGAGACTCACTTCAATCACCAAGTTTGACATTTTTATGGTGCTTGGGGTCCTAAAATAACAAAGATTTAAAATAAATAACAAAAGAGTAAAGGGTTAAGAGAGCTATTCTAAGTCTAAGTTATGAATGAACAGTAACAATGGAGGATGCTATAGTAAATAGACTCCCACAAAACAGAGTTTTGCTTTACCAAGACAAACCTATAGCTACACAAAACTAGTGCAATCTTCAAGGGGTCTTTGCATATTTTCAGATTGTGCATTCACCTCATAAACATACAATTGAACTTAAGTGTAGCATATGAAAAAGCTCAGACTAGCTTTGCAAAGTGTTTCATCATCAATAAACCACAAAAAGCATAAGCTAGAAGTGCATCCAATAATGTAATAGCAACCACCATTAAAGCCATTCAAGAAACTAACAAACATAAAATAACATTGAGGTTGAATCATGCATGCACAATGAGCAAAATCAAAGGAAACACCCAACTTCAATGAAATGCTTATTTCTATTGCTACAAAATGCCTCTTACAACAATTCACCACCCCACACAAATGAGGAGAAAGCCCCAATTTATAGTTTTCCAAAAGAAAAATGAATGGCCAAGATTAATTCACAATGAATGGCCTAGATTCATTCTAACTTAGGGTTTCATGTACCCCCAATATATTACAATATAAAAATAGACTCTTTTGTCTTCTCCCTATTTCATCTTGTAGCTATTTTGTCTTTTAGCTGCCTTTTTCTGTAGCTAGGAACTATTAAGATTTTCATTTTTTTGATATATTTCCAGCCTTCTTTCATTCAATTAGGTGAACCTTCTTGCAGATTTACATCCATGGGAAACATAAACATTCTCCTCGGCCTTGGAGGACAACTCTTCATTGGTAGAAAATAAAACAACCCCCATGCTGCCTTGTTTGAAAGCACTTCTTCAGCTGTTGTATTGCCCGACACAAATTCGTAGGCGAATTTTGGCAATTAGATGTTTAGGTAGCATCCTCTTGGCATGCATCCATAAGTAAACCCATCTCCACCTTGGAAATTATCTTCCTATTATGAGAGTGGTAGCACTCCCGACAAGACAAGACCAATTCTAGAGCAATCAGTGCAGGAGGGAAGCCAACTGCCTTTGCAAGGCCACTTTCCTTTATCTTTCAGGAATCCTCTATGGTGAGGTTGACCATGAATCTCTATTTGAATTCATCTATATTTACATGCCCGAGATCTCTGTCTGAGACCATGTCCCAGTTGGAGGTGAGCTTAGAGGTGCACTCCACCCCATGAAACTGATACTTCATTTGTTCTTTCTCATCTTTTCCTCTTGGGGTTCTTGCAGGTTTCTTTCCTTTCTCAACTTTTGTTGTGGGCTTCCCTAATGATCCCTTAGCAGGTTCCATAAATCCTGCACCCAAAAGATGCAGTAAGTGTGTTTACATATAGGGTGGAAAATGTCAGTTAAACCTGCAAATTTAGCGTTAGATCCATTCATATATTCTCAAAAGATCATAATATTCCTCATAGTTCACCTTTTGGAGCTTATTTGAGTTACTTGTGCAAGTGTGGGTTTGGGGATGCGGGTTTCCCCTAGGCGTATATCGTTGTGAAGAAAGTCATTAAGGAACAACATTGGGAAGGGAGAAATCTGCAGACAGCCACCCACATGGAAAATTCTTCATGGTATGTTTAATGAGTAAATTGAAGGTAAAGTCATTTGGCACATGCAAAAATAGGCTATGAGGCACTTCAATTGTTTTCCCTCATCACATTGGTCCTTTTTGGCTTATGTGGGTGAGAGCAATGCGGGCGCCCTCGATGGGAAGGACATTAATGTTTCATCGTTAGGGAGCGGCTAAAAGTAGACGACGTCCCACATGCAAAGTTTCAAATGGCGTAACCTGTGTGTTCATTTTCCTTCATGAGTTTGCTTCTAAGTTGAAGGTGGCAAATTGCGGAGTCAAGTGGTGTGGGGACCAACCAATGGAGGGGCGCTAAGCACTCGCCATTAATGAATGAATTTAATAGGGCAGACTTCTAAGCGTGACAGCCCGCATGGGTGAACCCGCCGAAGTGATTCTCTTAAAAGTATGTGACTTGAATGTTTAGGATTGTCAACGACGAAGGCAAGCTCGGGGTCTGCATGATAGAGGGACGAGTTCATCTCACCATTAAGGCATGAGTTCATCTCACCGTTAAGGGATGGCTTTGGCTCAATGGACCTTCACATGCGGCGGTCCACAGAGGAAAACCTGCAAGTGCCTCCCACATCATAATTTTTACTTGCAAACATTAAGTTTAGTCTCGAGGAAATAAGGCCTGTGGAACCCGCATAACATAAGAGCATGAGCACTCAACCGTTGGATATTTGTCGAAGAGTGATGACCTTCGGTATGGGGCAACCTTCCTAATTACACCCGCATTTTGACTTAGAACTTATTAATTTGATCGTTCGTTGCTCGAGACAGTGGCATTAGGTGCGAGGTTCGTGGGTCGGGAGGTCAAGGGAGTTTGGCTACTAGAGAATGGTGAATGCTAAATGGAGGCAACGGGCGACCGCAAGGTATTTGTTGTTGGAAAACGACGCTGTAAGGATGAAATCCTGTGCATGAAAACACCAAGAAAAACCCATGTTTCTACAAGACGGGGGCGCAAAAATGAAGCACACAAGAACCCTAGTGTTTTCTTTAAAAATTGCCTGATATTGGGGTTTCGAGAGACAAAACGAGGGTTTGATAGATTCAACTTTTAATTAAAACCCTATTTACTTAGCTATTTCGATAGCCTAACGCCTGAAAGAAGAAAACAACATGAACTCACCTCAAAATCGCACGAAAGCTGAAGTAGATCAAGCTTGAATTCACTAGTGGGGACTTTGCGCGGGTGAAGGCGTCTTTCTCTCTTAAAATTCAAAAAGTGGGGTGAAAATGGTAGGCCAAGAGTGACATATTTATAAGAAATTTCACCATTAATGCATGCCTTAACTCCTTAGTATGATGGCAGCTGGGTTGGTGAGGTGCAAAAACCTGTGCTCGATCGAATGCTTGGTTAAGAGACGGACGACAATAGAAGGTGTGGAGCTCGCCGTGCGGGCAGATGTTAAGAGTCAACTGCTACTTAGTGGTGAAATGATAGTGACGGTCAGCAAAAGGAGTCCCGCAGATGCAGGTCCGCCTGGCTCGATGGGTGCGGCGACAAACAAGAGATGGAAACCTGCAAGCCAAACTCCGCAAAGGCTAAAAACTTGACAAATCTTGGATAGGTGATTTTGGTCAAAGGAAATTTGATAACCTTAATGCATATGACCAATTTAAGCTCAAAAATAGGGGCACACAAAATGAGATGAGAGCAAAAATGACCTGACAAAAGTGAAACAAGAAGAGGGGGTCCCCAGTCTGAATGGGGCATGTGTGCTATAGGCACAACAAGGAGTTTGATATCTATTGTGCCTGATGAATTACTTGATGGTCTACCACCAAAGAGAGATATCCAACATCATATTGATCTGATTCCAGGAGCAACTCTACCCAATCAAGTAGCTTATAGGATGAATCCAACACAATATGTAGAGTTGAATAAACAAGTAACATGACTCATAAGAAAAGGTGTTGTTAGAAAGAGCATGAGCCCATGTGTTGTACCTACATTGTTAACCCAAAATAAGGATGGCATGTGGAGGATGTGC
This sequence comes from Sequoia sempervirens, assembly GCA_007258455.2. Taxonomy (NCBI): domain Eukaryota; kingdom Viridiplantae; phylum Streptophyta; class Pinopsida; order Cupressales; family Cupressaceae; genus Sequoia; species Sequoia sempervirens. The sequence continues at coordinate 2,606 of VDFB02238619.1, read as the reverse complement.
ACTAATAGCAGAGCAATTAATAAGATTACCATCAAGTATCAGTTCCCAATACCTCGCATAGAGGACATGATGGATGTGTTGACAGGGGCTAAATATTTTAGCAAGATTGATCTACGAAGTCATTATCACCAAATATGAATCCAAGAAGGGGATGAGTGGAAGATAGCCTTTAAGACTAGAGACGGTTTATATAAGTGGATGGTTATGAAATTCAGGCTATCTAATGCACCTAGTACATTTATGAGATTGATGAATATTATACTACGATCTTACATTGGTAAGTTTGTGGTAGTTTATTTTGATGACATTTTGTTTTTAGTAAAAGCAAAGAAGAAGACCTATGAAACTTGAGGATTCTCTTGGGTGTGCTGAGGAAGGAGAAGATCTATGCAAATTTGAAGAAGTGCAGATTCATGTAGGTCAGTTTGGTCTTTTTAGGCTTTGTCATTTTTGAAGATGGTGTTAGAATGGATGCAAAAAAGGTTGGGGCAATTCGAGAATGGTTTAGTCCGAGTAGTATAACAAAGGTAAGAAGTTTTCATGGGTTGGCCACTTTCTATTGAAAGTTCATTCAAAATTTTAGTAGTATTGTAGCACCTATAACAAACTGCACCAAAGGAAGGGAATTTGTGTGGATTGAGGATGACGAGGAGAGTTTCAAGTACCTGAAGAAGAAGGTAACTGAAGCTCCTATACTTGCACTACAAAATTTTGATAAGGTATTTGAAGTAGAATGTGATGCCTCCCATGTGGAAATAGGTTCTATACTTAGCCAAACATGTAAACCTATAGATTTCTTTAGTGAAAAGCTAAATGAGGTGCAGAAGAATTATTCTTCTTATGATTTAGAATTTTATGCAATTGTTCAACCATTGAAACATTGGAGGCATTATCTAGTTCCCCAAGAGTTTGTGTTGTTTATAAACCATATTGCATCGAGATACCTAAACACAAAAAAAAAGTTGAATAGTACGCATGCCAAATGGGTCTCTTTCTTACAGGGCTATACTTTTATTCTGGAGCATAAGTCAGGAAAACAAAACTAGGTTGCAGATGCATTGAGTAGGTGTGTTGTACTTTTGACCACAATGAAAATTGAAGTAATTGGTTTTGATGCCATCAAAAATTTGTATGAATCTGATGATGATTTATGGGATATTGTAGAACAACTGAAATCTCCAATATCTAGTAATTGGATCACTTTAGGGGTGAATATTTTATGTAGGATGGTTATCTCTTTAAAGGAAAACAACTATGCATACCAACTGGCTCAATGAGAGAAAATATTATCAGAGAATTTCATAGTAGTGGGTTGGATGGGATTTTGGAAAGGACAAGACAATAGCCTTGGTAGAAGACAAATACTACTGGCCAAAGATGAAAAGGGATATAACTAAGTATGTAACAAGGTGTAGAATCTATCAAGTGGCTAAAGGACATTCACAGAATATAGGGTTGTATATGCCACTACTAGTACCCACCGAACCATGGACATATTTGAGCATGAACTTTGTATTGGGGCTTCCACACACCCAATGAGGTAATGATTCCATTTTTGTATTTGTTGTTAGATTCTCTAAGATGGTTCATTTCATTTCCTGTAATAAAACTAATGATGCAATGAGGGTAGCAAAACTATTTTTTTAGAAGTTGTTCAATTACATGGTGTTCCAAAGACTATTACGTCTAATAGGGGTGTAGACACGCAAAATTAGCATTATGCATTTGATCAAAATCACACTCATCCATTCATCAGGGTAAATTCATCAACTTAAATCAAATAAATCAAACTTGATCCTATCATCATCACTTTGATTAAATAAATCAATCATTTATTTAATTAAATCTCAGAGCATTATTCATCTCCCTTTGATTTGATTTAAATCCCTAAATCAAGTCAAAGTGGTCAAATCTGCTTAATCATCATCTTAGCTAATTAATCCTGATTAAATCTAATGCTCATCCCATCCCACTTGCATTCTCTAGATTTGGCCACTTGCACATGAAATTGCATTTAATTGATTTATCAAAATTACTTATTTTCAACTTGGCATAAAGGAAGAATATTCTCCAAGTTTGAATCTCCCCCCAAGTGGACATGTACAATTCAACATAGCATTTATGGAGTCTCATATGCCTCTACATGTCCCTTCCAAAGTCAAATCCTCAAGATTTATTGGAATTTGACCAAATTCCTCCTCTCAAGGGCACTCTCCCAAATCTGCACATGCATCAACCAATCACATGATGACAAGTGTCCTTCTTTCATTTGTCTAATCTTAGTCCCACATTGGTCTCTCTTCAACACTTAGCATTTTGAAAATCTTTAAATAAAGGCTTCATCCTCAAGCAAATCCTTCACAATCTTTATGCAAAGTCACTCTCTTGGTTTGAGAACTGATTTTGCTCATCATCACTCACCATCTTCATAGCATTTTCATCTTAAGCTTTGATCAAGGATTGGGAAAGGGTCACTAGCACATGTGACACCAATCCATTATGGGATAGAATTTGACTCTTGTTTTTCTCATGCTTTCACTTAGCTTATGTTGATAACTTACTTTGTTTGCATAGATAACATGAGCAATTATTTCATAGGGATTCTA
>VDFB02238617.1:0-10167 GCA_007258455.2 Sequoia sempervirens | reverse complement strand
ATTCAAGTATTTTTGTTAATACGTAACTGGGCATGACTGGGCATTCATGAAACTAAACATCCTACCACCAATATTTATGAGGACAGACCCTAAGGTGACGATTTATTAATTTATCAAGGTTGAGTTTTTGTTACACGTTGTGACTGTAGGAAGCCTCTTAGCTTAATAATAGGCAAAATAATAGTTCACCTTTCTAAAAAATAAGCAAAATAATAGTTTATTTTTATTTTTATAACACAACTTTAGCCAATCATATTGACAAAAAATAATTTTTATAATTTATAAAGTTAAATATTTTACAAGTTCACTTTATAAAATTGAATTTTATTTTTATTTTTAAAAAATTATTGTTTTTGATTGGTTGAAAGCCAACTTATTAATAACTAATTAATTAAGAAAAAAAAACTCATTGCAAGTACTTAATAATTATGGGTTTACATTTCATTTTGATTCATGCTTACAAATTCCAAGAATGTAGGATGAGTTGTAGTGTATTATAAAGTACAATTTATCATACAATCCACATTCAGAAATTTTTAAGATAGTGGAACATAGTGTATGGTACCAATTCAACTGTATTGCATGTTTAAGAACTTGAGAGTGAGCTATATTTGGCCATCTTCCATGTCAAGAAACCGATGGTCTCTTTCCAAATCCGCCCATTTTAAGAAACGGTATCTAGATAAATTTATAAACTTAATTGTTCTTAATAAAAAGACCACATAAAATAAATAAAAATGATTAGTGCATAAGAATGTCAGCTTGTTGACATTAATACTATTTTTTAATTAATAATGAAGAGAAATGATGTACAGCTACAAATAAATAAAATGATTAGTGCATAAGAATGTCACTTTGTTGACATCAATACCATTTAATATATAATATGTTATAGCTTGAAGTGCTAGCTATAACATATTATAGCTGCCAATGCATATATTCAATTTCTAGTCTCGGCATAGATAGTACTATTGCAATGGATTTCACCTATAACATATTATAGTCTAGCTTATGAATACATGTAATATTCATATAGTAGTTATAACATATTATAGCCAAGCACAAATATATTCACCTCGAGTCTCCCGTAGGGCAAGACTATTGCAATGGATTTTCCTTGTAGTTTGATTAACTTGTTATTAATATTTTTTTAGCTAACCAATTATAAATTAGTATTTTAAGTTGTATGAGAAAAATATTATTTCTCTTAAAGTTAATATGCAAGTTTGTGAATAGCTATATCTATGCTTGGCTATTATAATATGTTGAGTAGCTAGCATGTATTCATAACACTCAATTGCCATGTTTATTGTAGGAGAATTGTATGGATGTAGTGTCAAAAATAAAAAATAAAAGTGTCAAAGTTTTTGTTTATGATTTAGAGGTATACTGCAAGACAATCATTGTTCTTTTGCTTGTCAAGTCTTCCAATTATATCGTGATATCTTTTGTTCTTTATTAGCTCAATCTAGATTATGAGGACAATGAAACTCATCAAATGGAGTGAACACATGTTTTGAATACATGTTTATTGTGGGGGAATTGTATGGCTATAGTGTCAAAAATAAAAAATTAAAGTGTGAGAGTTTTTATTTATGATTTAGAGGTATATTGTAAGACAATTTGACAATGTATAATTCATAATTTTAATGCTTAACGTGTGCAATCTAGAGAGTGAAGGGAAGAAACAAATTAAAGAAGTTTTCATTTAGATGTTTTTTATTTTCTTTGTTATTAGCCGATAGGGTTTCTTATTGTGTCACCAAAAAGTCTCACTGAGACAGGCCACTGGAATTGTCTCACGACTGAGAAATTCCACTGTAAAATTGCAAAATCAGGCGGTAAAATCATTTAGCGGTACTCGAGTGTAGTTAGTTGTAGTTGTATCTATGGTTCAATCCAATGCCTACTCTCTTGGTAAGTAAGATTCTTGTAAATACCGCGGCAACAAATATAAGTAAATAGAAGATTTTGAATGGCCTATCTTTCGATCCTGACATGCAACTTCTCGATTTCCACTAACTGAACCTTCCGCGCGCATCTATACTCCATTCCATTAGGTATAGAGGATTTCTCCAAGGTTCCTTTACGAATCTGGATGTTGAAAGAGTTCAAGGGTGGGTCTTCTATCTCTTAATTGAGTTGTTGCCCAAGTGAATATGTGATCAATCCAGTTCCTTGCAAAGGCCAACAAACTGTGAATAGATTGAAGCAGCAACTGAAGGGTCTACCGTGATCGGGTTTCGTAAATTTTTCCTCCAAGCTTCACCCATTTTTTCTCGGGATCGTTGACACTATGGCACAATTTGTGGAGAATCTTGAGGTAAACCACTTGCGATAGTTTTTGTGAATTCTATTTTTTTTAATCTGTATGCCCATCATTATTTTTCATGAGTCTGATTGAGAATACTTGTTCGATTGTGTGCTGTGAGCCGAGCTGAAAGTTTTCATCATAGGAGATTGAAAGCTTAAAATCAAGGTATATTACAAGTTGTTGTATAGTTTCAGCGTATGAACATTCACCAAAACATAATGGAAAGTGGATTTTGTCAGATATGGTAGGGCATTCCCTGGTAAGCGCACATGTGAAGTGTGGAGGTGTGAACAAAGTTGTGAACTATCTAAAAGCCACCTCAAAAAGGTGTTATTTAATGGAATGAAATGTTTGCAGGTATGCACAGAAATGAATTTAATGAAAGGGCTTTATAAAACAATGTGACCCTGCTATCCTATTGGCCACTTCTGCTTGGCTCTCCTATTTCAAAAAATGGTTTCCCGCTTGCTGGCTTTATATTTACTAGAAAGAGAACATGTTTAATAGAGCTTGTATCCTCTCTGGACAAATTCTTATATTAGTATGCAAAATATATGTGTAACAGAAACACAAATTTGGTCTTTTGTTATGAGAAGAGAAAGCAACTGCACTAGAAATGTGGAACAGAGCAGTCAAAGTCTCATCATATCACTTTGGGAACATGTATTTTCCTGAACCATATTTTGTTCCCTACAAATTAAACTTGTGAGTGCTTGCAATGGAGGAAATTGGGTCGCTAAAACCGTGAAACTTGAAGGATTGGATGAAGTAGCATGTCAGATTGATGATGATGGTAATAACTAATACCAATTTTGATGGTAAACAAATTTCAGCAAATTGGAGGGCTTATTACGGGCTTTACATTGATGGTACAATTTCTTCCACGTGTCAACATCACTTGAGGACATTTGAAGGGGCTCCAAACGTGGCAGTTCATAGTTCTATAATTCATGGCCATTTCCACCAAGATTTTAATAGTTTACCCTTTTAGATAATGTCTAAGGGTTTCAAACCCCTAGCAGATATTTTCTTACTGCTTTTTAACTATTGTCCCATGATTTTATGAGACCATGTCTTCACCATTTCATGTTAACATGGTGACAGTAAAGCAAAAAAGTATACATATCAACATCATTTGTCACAACAAGACTTGTTGAGGGTTTTATGAATGACCACTATTACCCATTTTGAAAATAAACTATGAAAATAGGAGCTACATAGTCACTATAAAAAAATGATGATCAAAAGTCTGCTTCTTAATTTTACTCAAATCAAATGGAAATAATTTGTTCTCAAATATAACAAATGCACATCAGATGCACCTAATATTATTATATAACAAAATACTAATATAGTATTACTACACAACTATTTTATATTTAATGCATTATGTTGATGGATTAAGAATTTTAGGATTGTCTTAGATTTACTGTGGTAAACTAAGATGCAAGGATGTTTACCCTCTCTGCTAATGATTATAACAAAAAAATGCAACTCTGTATAATCAATCTAACAAATATTTTTAATGATCTTCTTTCCATGTTCACAAATAAACCAATCTTGTGGAGCTCAAGCCATATAGAATGAAAAGCAAAACAATAATTCTTCAATTCAGCCTTGCAACTTCCATACTGTTAAAGAAAAAAAACTTACATAGTTCCAACAATTCTTAATGTGTGTCTGATCCTCTGGAAAAAAAAAATTCCAAGCCAAAGTCTGCAATTTTTGGATTCAGATTTTTGTCCAACAGAAAATTGCTAGCTTTGATATCATGGTGTATAATTCATGGCCAAGAACCCTCATGTAGATATGCTAAATGACGAGCTGATCCAGTGATAATTTGCATTCTTGTGGGCCAGTCTAAATGAATAACAACCCTCTTATCTGCAAAAACTTAGAAGCAAAGAGTTATGACCATGAACATTGTTGATGATAAATAAATTGCCATAATAGCAAACATACAAAGGTCCCCCAATGACCAACACTAGAGGTTGAAGCTAACTCTTGTTCTGTTGCTTCATCAACGACATTAACATTGGGCTAGTTTGAAGGGTCTAGGACACTGAAGCACACACCATGTATGATCTCTGCTTATTTATTTTCCATATCACTGAATGACCACAAAACACAGACAAGGTATGGTCACTTGTAACCTCCAACAACCCTTTGCTATATGTGTAATTAAGATTGCACACAACACTTTGCACATGTCAGAGCAATTCACCCTCAGAAAAACTCCCTCCTGCTCAAGGGAAAGCACTTTCTCTTCTAAAATATTTAACTTCCCACAACCCTTGTCTCTAGAAACCTCATCATAAATCCAAATTATTATTAATGTCGGTCTATCTCAATTGTTGGTGTTTCACTAAGTGAACTTAGTCATTTTAAGTTGTTCAAAATGTTTTTTTTATTGGATTAACTAAAGAAAGGAAAGTTAGAGTTAGCTGAAAAAAAAACAGACAAAAGACCTTGTCAAACAAAGTATAAGCTGTTGAACAGGCCAAACCAAGGAGGCGACATTGGCAAAAATTAAAAGATTTTATGGTTTGAGAGGAGATATATTTCACAGTTCAGTTTTATCCAAAAATGGCATCCAATCTTACTCCTAATCCAAATAAAACAGTAAAGGTTGGTCTTTCAAGATTTTATTGGGAACAATAGAAACTAGGAGAGCATTAAGTATCATTTAATTTGAGTGTGTAGAGGGACACAACATTTTGTATAATTTCATTGTGGAAATGTTTTATAAATCTAACATGAAGATAAGTTAAGGCAGTTCTCATTCATTCTGTTATTAAAGAGGAGGTGATAAGCAAATGAAGATGCAAGCATTGCATTTTATACAGTTTTTTCTAGAAGAAATAATTTGCACTCAGTCAAAGCTTGCAACAAAGAAACAGGGAATTAACATAAGATCATGACTATCTATGTTGTAACAGTAATAACTAATATATATTCTCATGCTGGTTTTATCTGCAAGATATGAATGCAGTTGGAGTTCTTTGAGAGTGTTAGCCTTGTTGGTACATAAATTAAGCAAGTTGTTAGCTACAAAAACTTTAGGCATCCTGGAGGAACATAAATGTTTTTGAGTGGAGTGATGGAATACCACTGGGTTCTTATTATTAGATGCACTCTTTTACCAGGACATTTTGAATGGTGTGACCTTTTGTTGTGCCAAGAATGAGTTCTTTCCCACTTTCTTGCTTAAATTGATATTCAACTGCAAGGGGTGACTGGAACTGAAACACATTTTGTGGTGAAAAGAATAGTTGAAATGATAAAATTGGCGAGGTACATAGTTGGTTCCTAACTGGTTCCTAATTGGCACAGAGTGATTTTGGAAGTAAATGTGATAGTTGAAGCATCTGCAAACAGTTTTGATAGTATGTGATGATAATGTTCTGACAGTATGTAATGATAATACTATACCAATTGGATTTCCAAGTCAAATTTCTAGTTGTCTGTGACCTAGAATGTAGCATTCTCTGGTTGAAAGTGATATGCCCTTAGCAGTATCTTTAAGCTACAATTGTAATCTTTAAGTTCAAAGCAAACCATATTAGTTAGTTCAATACCTTTATAAGGGAACACCTTTAAGTGCAAACAACTAAAAGTTGAATAATGACAGTTTCCCAGTCTACCTTGTCGTTAACAATGCAATCATCTGCAATGGATTCTATAAGACCAAGAATTGATGGTTGTGGAGATTCTCAGATCTGAAATCACAATATAAATTGGGATATTTTGGGATTTGAAAATGAGCAAGATTTTAGAGGTCAAAGATTTTGAGATGATCCCTTCATTTCCATGTGAGAAGATACATGCTTGAAATTAGTTACGGTTTACATGGTTATGTGCTATTGCAGGTAATTGTGTGGAAGGAAGGGTTGGATATTGAGCAAACTGTTTGATCCTTTTAATAGTTGAAAGTTTAAACTTGAAATCATTCAATTTGAAAGAAAACATCTACAGCTTCAATTGTGATATGGTTGAAATCTCCTTAAACTGTATGATACAGGATGAAAGTTTAGTTTACGCAGTCAAGAGACTAACCTTTGCTTGCAAGATGCAATATAAAAAATTAGAGAATGCAATTAGGGGAAAGCGAAGTTAAGTTGAAAAAATCTATTAATAATCCTCTGGCTACGAATCTATCAACAAATTGTGCCTGTTGTTGCAAACTCTAGAATTCAACTTTCAATGTTTTGGTTCCATACCGTGTCTCCTACTTCTCCTTGTTTGCTACACTTAATACAAACTTCTCGTACTCTTGAAACATACTATGTTTTTGGAGTAGGACTATAGATTACTTGTAAATTTCATTTCTAACTCTAAATTTCTTATGTGTTGCTTTCTGTTATTTGGCTATAATATTTAGTAATGAAAGTGTAGATAAGAGCCATGGGCTTGATCATTGAAGAAGAACAAACATACTAACTCATTCTTTTTATACATATTATAAGGAATGATAACATAATAATGTGGACTGTCTACAATTGATGTTTATTTGACTGTGCCACAATTTGTATCTTCAATTTGAAGTGATCTGTGTCAAGAAATACCAAAGGCTACAAGAAACATTAGCTGCAATTGTTTGAGACAACCATTCATAAAGACCATTCATCTAGGAAATCAAGATGCTTCAACCCACATGATGCCTCTCCTCTACTTTCAAGAGTCTTTTCTTTCCATGATTGACTCTAGGAAGCAATAAAAATCACAACAATCTAAGATAAATGACTGTTGTTAAAACTTACTTGGAATAAACACTTGAAAGTTGCAATACCATAAGCATATGAGTGATAATTTTACCATGTCTTTTGAAAGACACTACATATTACACTATATTAATAAACTTAATAAATAAAGTTCATATTGCATGACCATTACTCCATGCACACAGATTCACTCATTAAGTTGAGTCGGAATATGATAAAAAATTCTACTATTCCAACACTTCCCCTAATATATTTAGTTCAAGGTGATTGATTCAAAACTTTGTTGCCGAATCAATGCTTTTATCACTTATAATTTTATCTATATTGGAATATAATAAACATGCATTTTATACCCTTTAACACCAAATAATCAATGATTTTTAAGCACATGTTTGATCAAATAATAGTCAAAGTAATAACTTTCTTAATTTTCAATATAACATTTTCAATTTTTAAAGAACTCTGGCTTTTGACTTCAACTAGGTGGTTACTTTTTACCAACTAGACCATTTTGGCTTAACCTTTTATTAAACCAAACCATTGTGAGAACTAAAAGCTCCATTAAAACTATTAACTTTTATCAAAAATATTATATTTAAGATTCTAACCATAAAACGATCCAACATGATACCTAAAAAAATGCTTTTTAAGTTTTTCCAAAAAATGTTTTGTTTCAACAATAATTCACTTTGGAAGTTTAAGGACTATCAAGAATAGCAAAACGTTTGCTCATCAAATGACCTCTTTAGTGTTGTGTGTGAACAAAGGACACCTTTATCTATGAGATTTTGGGTTTTCAAAATTTTAAAGCTTTTTATTTATTAACTTTAATTCTTAATGGTTTGAGGAAGATATAATTTTGCTTTCATCTATTTTAAAAATTTATATTCAAACTATATTAATATAATAATATTAATAGATAAATATAGTAACAACTATAATTATTTACAATATATAATATAATTATTTATTCTCAATGGAAGATAAATGTTTGAAAAAATAATTCATAACATTTATCTAATAACCCTCATTTGTCTTTATGTCTAGAATCATAAAACATTATTATCTTTCAATATAGTCACTAATTGAAAACCATTCGTCTCATTCAAAAAATGTCTAGGCTATGCTACAAATATATAATAGCATTATGAAGTGGCTCATCTTAACCAAAATAGTTACTTTCAAACAATTAATAAATGCATAATCCCTAACTCTTGAAACATCTATGTCTATATAGCTAAAATTGAATCTCACCATCATTCAACCAAATTATAGTTTCAAAGTTTTCCTTTAACCACAACAAATATCTTTTAAGACATTTCCTTTATCAAGTGTTGCTAGAATGATAACATGTAAGCATGTCACACTTACACTTATGTATCCAAGAACAACAAAACATACCTACAACCCCCTCATGAAATTCAAGTCATATGAGACAATCACTAAATGCTAACACGATTTCTATATTATGTATTAGGTGATGTTTTTGTAGTGAAACAAATTATGTTAGATTCAACTCAAGGATATTGAGAAAAATATGTTTTCAATTGGACTTATATGTGTTGAGTGCAAGCTTTTTTCTTGAAGCTTCTTATATTAATGAAATGATAAGTGTAGCCATTTCAAAATATGTACATTTGTTCAATATCCACCAAGATTGTGAATCCCAAAACTAACCTTACCTATACGAAATAGAACAAACAAACATAAACATGCACATGTTGGCTTTATCAAGATTTGAAAGCGTAAGCACAATTATAGTTTATAAAATTAAATGAAGCATTACTCATTGTAAGGAAGCAATACTCATACTTTTAATAAAATGCACACACTTCAAAAATATGTTTCACGTAATATGATTTTCAACTCTCATTTCTAAAATTATTTCTTATTTGAGTAAAAAACGGAAACATACTTTTAGCCAAAATAGTATAAAATACTCATACTTGTACAAACAACACACCTCTAATAATAAAAGCCCACGTATTTATTTTCAACTCGTTTCTAAAATTATTCTTCTTCCTGAGTAAAATTTGGAAACATACTCTTTTGTTTCAAATTAGTATTCTAAACATGATTTATTTCATCACTAAAACAAAATTCAGTCTTAAGACAACCATCGCACTCCTTCCTCAAAAGTAAGTGCTAGTATATAATTCTTTTAGTAGATATTTTATTTTCTTTGTTGTATATAATTCTTTTAGTATGAAGAACTCAAAGATTTAACAAGTGCTACCGTGAGTGGCGAAAGTAATTTGCCTTCTTTTATAGTGTTTTAATTATAAGTTTGTAGACTTTGTTTATAGTAATTTAATTTTAATTGTAGTACTAAATTTTGTAACAAGGAACAATTCTAAGAAATAGATAAGTTAAGAATAGTTGGAAGATATGAGAAGTAGGTAAAGTAGTGTGTTTTGGAATGATTGATTTACAATCATATATTGTATATAAAGATTATACACAAATTGAATTAGCTTATTGAGTAACCATGTGTATCAAAGCATATTTAGTTGAAAATGGTCTATAGTGGATAAATATGTGTTACACAAATTAAAATAAATTTTGATTGTATTTAAATTTGATAACTAATATTTAAGAAAAATCGTTGTGTAATTCTTGTAAGCATTCAATTAAGAAGGGGAAGCTATGTTTATTTTGTGTAACTATAATGTTCATTATTACAATATAGCTTTCAATGTGTAAATATCAATTAATTTGTTACTTGTTGCTTGTTTAGATGATTGTTAATAAAAATAATCATTTTAGGATAAATGAGGAGGGAATTTTTTTTTGGAGGTGAGAGTATTTGATCATGTTGATAAACACGGTGTACTTAAACTTCCCAGATTCAAAATATATATTTTTAAAAAAGTGACATTATAAAAAACGTAGAATTATTTGATACAACATGGCCTTAGATTTAAATGCTATGTAGTGTATCATTGTATAGCAGAATGAATTTTCGTTTTAGGCTCTTCAGGCAATAAAATTTTCAAATATCTTGCACAATTTAGATGGGAAAAAAAGTCTATTCTTATAAAAAAAATGGAATCTGAAATAGATTAATAATAGGTAATTGGAAACAATTTTTGGATTGTTCAAACCATAATAGTAAATTCTTTTAAGAATGAA
>VDFB02238612.1:0-10425 GCA_007258455.2 Sequoia sempervirens | reverse complement strand
ATGTCACAACCCTCCTTCTAGAACATTTGAAATTTAAGACTCTTTGATTATTAAATTAAGTTGGTTTGATGGTAATTATTATTTCATTTTTAACCAAATTAATAATAATGATAATAATAAAGTTAAAGTTATAAATCTAATTATTGAGAAAATAAAATAGTTACTTTATAAAAAATAAAACAAATAAATAAACTTGCAATAAAAAATTTAATTTTTGAAATAAGAGTATTTTTTTTCAAATTATAAACGAAATAGTAATTAAATTCTATTTTATTTAAAATGTTTACATATTTTCCTACTTCATCATTCTAATTTTTATTATTTTTATTATTTTTATTTTTCCCACTCATTTTGGAATTAAATCTTCCCTTATCAACCAACTGTTCATTTTTTTAGAAACATCATTTTATAACTATATGTAAAATAAGAAACTTCAAGTACATCTTTATCCATAATTTTAAAATTAAAATTTTATCATTATCCCCTCATGAGTTAAAATAGAAACTTTCCCTTCACTTTCCCAATCTTAACTATTGCATCTTTATCTATATTTTTAAATTTAAAAGTTATCATTATCCCCTCATGAGTTAAAATAGAAACTTTCCCTTCACTTTTCCGATCTTAATCGTTGATTTTCAATATTAAATCTTAACCGCTGATTTTACCAACAAAGCTTGATTGTTGAAATAGTATGCATTTTGCTATAAATATGATTCTCCAACCTCTTTCGAGGGGGGAGAGATAGAACTGAGAATATTTGTGAATGGTCATTTATCATCTTGATCTTCTTTGCATTCATAGAGTAGTAATTTCTTAAAGTAAGATAGGGGTAAGGAAAGTGGCTTTTCATACTTGTTGCAGAAGAAGGAAGATTTGAAAGGTCGAAGGACTTGGTTCAACAAAGAAGGATTTTATTATTGTGTTGCAAGTGCCACAGACTTTCCTTCTCTCCTTAATAGAAATATGGATATTTGATGTCAATCTTGTTATAAAAAAAAAATAGACTTTAATTTATAGAAGAAGAAAAAAAACTTATGTTTGCCATTGAAATTTTTTTTATTTAAATCTTCTCTTATTTGAAATAGTATTAAGGAATTAAAAATTTGTATAAAAAAAATTATGAAAGGAAAATTTTATTGGAACTTCCTTTTAAAAAAACATTACTAAAATTTGCTTGGAATTTCATTCTTAAATTTTATGTAAAGAAAATAAATTGTTACTTCAAAATCTATTTAAGATCATTTATCTTTCTTATAATATGATTGAATTATTTTTACCACTTTTGAGAAATTTATCCACAGTAAATTATTTTATATGAGAAAATTTATTCAGGTAAATTATTTTACTTTAGAATTTTTTTTCACAGTAAACCATTTTACTAGAAAATTAAGTTAAAGTAAATTATTTATACTAAATAATGAAAAATTTAATAAAGGAAAAAAAGGAATATATATATACATTAAAGATTAAAATTGTGATTTAAAATTTCTTTTATATAATACAAATTTTATTAACTCAAAACTAAAATATATATATATATATATATATATATATATATATATATTAAAGATTAAATTGTGATTTAAAATTTCTTTTATATAATACAAATTTTATTAATTCAAAACTTTATACATATATAAAACAAGTAGTAGAATGAATATTTAATAATTAATAATAATAAGTAATTATGAAATTTTAAGTAACTAGATAGATCTAATCTTTTTTTTTGTTTTATTTATAAATTTTTAGGAAATGTTCTATAAACAAAAATTATAAACTTGGAAACTATGGCAAAAGGAAATATTCTTTTGATTTTTCAACAAATCATTTAGAAGAGGAAACTATAACAATAAATTAAGAAAAAGAACAAAAAAAATATAAAAGATTTTTATATTATATAAAGGAAATAAATTTAATTATATTTACGAGCAAATTTAAGTAAGTTGTACAAAATGGAAATTTAAACAATAAAGCACAAAATCATATTTGTTTTTTTTCTAAAAATGGATTATCTACTTCTAATTCTAAATTATTTTATAATTCACAAAATCAGATTTGTTTTTTTCCTAAAATGGATTATCTACTTTTAATTCTAAATTATTTTATAATTCAAAAAATCAGATTTGTTTTTAAAAGGGATTATTTACTTCTAAATTATTTTATAATTCACAAAATCAGATTTTTTTTTTTTAAAAAGGGATTATTTTTGTAAATTATTTTATAATTCACAAAAAATAGATTTTCCTTTTAATGGATTATTTTATGATTCACAAAATCAGATTTGTTTATTTTTTTTTAAAAAAAGGATTATTTACTTATAAATTATTTTATAATTCTTTTAGAAATATTAATTTAAATTTTTTTCGTGAAAATGGATACTTTCTTTAAATGTATGTTTTTCTTTAGTTAGTAAAGTAATGAGTAAAATTATTACTATTATTATTATTATTATTTTCATATAATTATTATTAAGTTAACTTATTTGACTTTGACACAATAAAATTTAATGACTTACTTCAACTTATTTAATTTTTCTTAGTGAATTTGTGATAAATTAATGTTATTATGTAACTAATTTATTTACAAAATAGATTAGAAATGTCAATAAAATTTAAATTAATTATATTTTGTCAAGTGGTTAATGATTGATGAATTAAACGATAGCTAAATTTCTTTAAGAGGATAATTAATAAATGATGGCATTGCATTAATCCTTAGTAATTATTTACTTTCCTTATGTATGAAATGTTCAATCCCAATTTATTATTTATTTTGAAAAGGTAGATTAGTATCTCAAAATTTATTGGCCATGGTGTAGTTAGTACATAATAATGTTCATTGCATTTTCAAAAGTATGTTATCTTGCAAGAAGAAATTAGATAGTTGTTATTTTCTTTCTTAGCTAGGTAAACATTAATCAAGAGTTGAAACTAAAACCTAGCAGCGTTTGATATCAGCGGTGCCTCTGGCTCACATTTACGGGTAATGTCGTCGCGCTTGAGCTCCTGCATCCATAGCCTAATATAGCTGCAACAACGGCGTCTGTGGCACCGTCCCTTTAAATCACCGGGGAGTAATAAGGAACATCTGTTGTATTAAAATCCAAGAGACAGGTAATCTCTCTTGGATCGATAATTTAATAAGATAATTGTAAATGAATGAAAACTTCACTAGTTCAAACCTAGAAAACCCCATTGTAGGATTGATAGAATTTATTTTGAAGATATGTTAATTGAAAGGTAATTGAATCTCATATGGGTTCAAGGGAGACATCATTAGGAATTAGGATTTAGATATCTAGGAAACAAGTAATAGTCTCGGAGACTATCTACTTATACTTCCTTTTTTTCATTGCTCCCCTTCGTGGGTAGCAGTCAAAGAGGAATTGTCTGGGGAAATGAGGCCCTAGAAAGGGCTGTGTACCCACAAAATAGTTCACATCAAACATAGTTTAGAAAATAGAACTACATATTTTATGCCTTGATCATGTTTGGAAGCAGGGTATGTAGGCGGTCTGGGAAACGAAGAATACTCCCAGTACCTCAGGCGTTCGGGGATGGGGTTAGGAAAAGTTAGATTAAAAATAAATTAATAATTAATAATTCAAGAGAATTGCTTGATTGTTAAGGGGGGGGGTTAATAATGTGTAACATAAAGGTAAGATTAAAACACGTTCTTTATATACTCGGAAGAAATCTCGAATGGATTTGCTTGACTCCCCAAGGCCTTAGGCTGAATTCCAAGGCGGGACTCAAGCTATATAGTTAATCTTACATACTCCTAAGGACGATGACCTCAATGCACCTCCAAGGGGAGGTGTAGTCTTTAGTGAGTGACTCAGGACCCGGATGGTCTTGATGAGTCTAAGTCTCTGGCCAAAGCACATTCCTATCTTTTATGGGTAGATGCCTACCCCGTTGGGGTAGATGCCTATCCCGAATGGATAGATGAACCCTTGTCCCGTATGGACAAATACCTAACCCATATGGTTGGATGCCTCTCCCAGATGGATGGATGCCTATCCTGTATGGATAGAAGCACCTGAGTATATAATTGAATAAACATAATGAGATAATAATCAAGAAAAAAAAAAGTAGTGGTAAATTTTTGGGTATGGATGGGTTATTACATGTGGTATCAGAGCTATGTTTGAAATCTAGGCCTTGAGCTCACTACAACTTGCACAATTAGTAATTTAAAATTTAGTTTTGAGATTTTTCAAATTATTAATTGGGAAAATTATAATTTCAAGAATTTTAAATGGCAAGGACAAGAGCAAATCATGCTAGAACTACTCAAAATCAAGAAGAGAATAACAGTAATGAACAACAAGCACAAGGGGGTAACAACACAGGAATTGATGTCATAATAAATCTATTAACGGAATAGAGGGATAAGATTAGCTCCTTGGAACAGTCTATGCAAGACCTTAGGGCAAGGCAAAACACTATTGAAAACATAATTGAACCTGAGAATGAGAACCCTCCTAATAACCAACAAGCAAATGAGGTGAGCATAATTGCACCTAGGAGAGAAAATAATATCATGGAGTTATCTAAGGACTTGAAGAAAATCACCCCACCCAAGTTTGATGGGAGGCAAATAGGTGAAGGAGCAGAAAATTGGTTAAATGAGATGGAAAAATACTTTGAGTTAAGAGATTTTAGTGAAATAAATAAAGCCTTATGGGGTTCCTATCAGCTCGTTGGGGAGGCAGCTAGTTGGTGGACTAACACTAAGGAACAAAATGGGTTTGACAAGGAAACAATTACATGGGATCAATTTGTTCAACACTTTCGCAAGAGGTGGTTGCCACAACTATTTTTTGATGAGAAGATGGTTGAATTCCATAACCTTCGACAAGGGTCATTAACAGTACAACAATATTGGGATAAGTTTGCTAAGTTATTGAAGTATGTGCCCATGTACCAAAAGGATGAGAAAAGTCAAACAAGGAAGTTTATTTTAGGTTTGAACACCAATATAGGGGCAGAAGTTGACTTGCTTGGACCTGAAAACATGAATGATGTGTTGGAAAAATCCCTTAAGCAGGAAAAGAAACTACAAGCTCTAACAGCAGCAAGGCAGAACTTCAATAATAACAGGAACCCATCTTTTAAAAGGAAACAAGAATTCAAGGGGAACCATAACTTTAACAAGAATCAAAGGAATAATTCATTTGAAAGAAGACCACCACCAATTCAGAATCAAAGGAATGGGTACAATGGAAATAATAGGGGAAACTTTAATAGAAATGATCAAAGGAACTTCAACAGGTCAACTAACCCACCAAGGTTCAACGAAACAAGAAACAATTACCCAAGGAATCAAGTGCAACGGGGACCACCAGGTGGAAGCTTCATGTGTGGGGAAAATCACTATGCCAGAGAATGTCCAAGAATGCAAGGTCAAATTAGAGCCAACCAACCACAACGAGGTCCCCAACAAAGGATTCATGCAGCAGTGAGGAACCGACAAACCAGATACCAGAATGTACCCATAGAAACCACAGGTACACTTTTCATGTAGCCAATTTCAATACTCATTGACACAGGATCATCTGAATGCTTTATTTCTCCAGAATTAGTAAGGAAAATGTCATTAAGAGTTAGTCATATGGAATCATCATGGACAGTTCAATATGGGGATAAGGCAACTAGGGAAGTGACCAAGTGTTTATCAAAAGCAAAGCTACAATTCCTTGAATTTGAGACTAGGGTGGATCTCTATATGGCACCCCTAGGGTCATATGATGTAATTATTGGGATGAGTTGGCTAACAGATCATAAGGCTAATGTAGATTGTTACAACAAGTTGGTGGAGTGTTTGGATGATGAAGGTAAAAGGGTTAAAATTCGAGGTAACCTTAGGCCCATAAGTGTGGAGACTATATCAGCCATGCAATTAAAGAAGGAAAGAAAGAAAGGGGCCCAAATCTATATGGTTTATCTAGATGAAAAGGAAGATGAAAATAATCCAACCTTCGAAAATTCTCCTTTCCTCCAAGATTTTAAGGATGTATTTCCAGAAGAACCACCCGATTTGCCTCCTAGAAGAAAATTTGATTTTCCTATTGATATTATACCTGGAGCCAAACCGGTTTCAAGGGCACCCTACCGTATGAACACAACAGAACTAGCAGAACTCAAGATGCAATTAGAAGAACTCCTAAAAAAGGGATTGATAAGGCCAAGTGTATCTCCTTGGGGAGCACCAGTCTTGTTCGTTAAAAAGAAAGATGGGACTTTAAGGTTGTGTATTGATTATAGAATGTTAAATAAGGTCACAATAAAGAATAGGTACCCTTTACCACGCATTGAGGATCTTTTTGATCAAATGAAGGGAGCAGCAGTGCTTTCCAAAATTGACCTTCGATTAGGGTACCATCAACTTAGAATAAAAGAAGAAGACATCCCAAAGACAACATTTAGGACAAGGTATGGGCATTATGAGTTTACAGTTGTACCATTTGGTGTAACTAATGCTCCAAGTGCTTTTATGAACCTAATGAATAGTGTCTTTCATGACTTCTTAGACAAATTTGTCTTGGTGTTTTTGGATGACATTCTAATTTACTCAAAAAATGAAGAAGAGCATTTGACACACCTTCAACTAGTTTTGCAAATATTAAGGGAACATAAATTATATGGAAAATTGTCAAAATGTGCTTTCTTTGAAAAGAAAATTCACTATCTTGGGCATATCATATCCAAGGAGTGAATTGCAGTTGACCCTGAAAAGATAAAGGCAATAGTGGAATGGCCAATTCCTAAAAATGTTTCAGAGGTGAGAAGTTTTATGGGATTAGCAGGATATTATAGAAGGTTTGTTGAAGATTTCTCTAAAATTGCAAACCCGATTACTTCATTGCAAAGAAAGGGTAAGAAATTTTTGTGGAATGAACAAAGTGACAAGGCATTTAAAATTCTAAAAGAAAAGCTAACTACTGCACCTATTTTAAAGGTCCCAGATCCAAATGGGCACTTCACAGTGGTAATAGATGCTTCTATTAAAGGATTAGGGGGAGTCTTGATTCAAGATGAAGGTGTGGTGGCCTACGAATCTAGGAAATTGAAGACCCATGAAATAAACTATGCCCCCCATGATTTAGAGTTAGCAGCCATCATTCACACCCTACAAAAATGGAGGCACTTTTTATTGGGAAAGCCCTTTGAATTAAAAATAGATCATCAAGGACTCAAATATATCTTCACCCAACCCCACTTGAATGCTAGGAAAAGAAGATGGTTAGAGTTCTTAAGTGAATATGATTTTGAAATTGAGTACATCAAGGGTAAGGAAAATAGGGTGGCAGATGCTTTAAGTAGAAGAAGGCATTTGATGACCATAGCAACCTTCAAAACATCTTTCAAGGAACAAGTGATGGAAGAGAAAAAGCAGGATCCATGGTATGAACAAGTTAAGTTAATCTTGGAAAATGATCCAACTAACCCAAAGGTTGAAGGGTACTCTCTTGATGAAGATAAATTATTAAGATTCAATAATAGAATCTATGTCCCTAACTTGGGTGAATTAAGGAAGATAGTTTTAACAGAAGCTCATAATACTCCTTATTCAGGGCATCCTGGGGTAAATAAACTTTATGCAGACCTAAAGAAATTATACTTTTGGCATGGGATGAAAAAGGACATAGTGCATTATGTGGCCAAGTGCTTGGAATGTCAAAGGGTAAAAGCAGAACATAACCATCCAGCAGGGTTGTTGTATCCCCATGATATACCACTTCACAAATGGCAGGTCATTAGCATAGATTTTGTACAAGGGCTACCTATGACACCTTTTAGGCATAATGCAATAATGGTGGTGATTGATAAGCTCACCAAAGTGGCTCACTTTATACCAGGGAACTTAACTGATGATGCCCCTACCTTGGCAAAACGTTTTGTAAGGGAAATATTTAGGCTTCATGGCATTCCTGAGAAAATCATATCAGATAGAGATGCTAGATTTACTTCAAGGTTTTGGTCAACTCTTCAGTCAGCATTAGGAACACAACTGAATTTTAGTTCAGCATACCATCCTGAAACTGATGGACAAACAGAGAGAACAAATCAAATTGTAGAAGACCTACTTCAGATGTACTGCATGGACCAACAAAAAAGTGGGAAGAGTACCTTCCATTAGTCGAGTTTTCTTATAACAACACTTTCCAATCTTCTCTAGGAATGGCTCCTTTTGAGGCTTTATATGGAAGGCCTTGTCGAACACCCTTAAGTTGGGATAGCCTTGAAGATAGAATAATAATTGGTCCTGATATGTTGAAGGAAATGGAAGAAAAAACTAAAGAAATAAGGAAAAGATTAAAGGAAGCCTCAGATAGACAAAAGAGTTATGCAGATAAAAAGAGGACTCAAAGGGAGTTTGAGGTAGGTGAAAGGGTATTCTTGAGGGTCAGGCCTCACAAGAGTTCCATAAAATTTGGGAAGAAAGCTAAACTAGCACCTCGATATGTTGGCCCTTTTGAAATTTTAGAAAAGATAAATCCAGTTGCTTACCGATTGGCCTTACCTCCCCAACTGAGTCGTATCCATGATGTATTCCATATATCACTTCTTAAGAAATATGTACATGATGAAGAACATATTCTAAATTGGAATGCATTACAGGTCCAGGAGCCAGGGGGAATAATAGTAGAGCCTTACAGAATCTTGGAGAGGCGCCAGTACTGATTGCGCAACAGAGAGGTTAAGCAGTGTAAGGTGCAATGGGATCAGTATGATGAAGACAATGCCACATGGGAAGATGAAAATGAAATGCAACAATTGTTTCCTTTCTTGTTTTAGACTTGATACTTTTGAAGTTGTTGAATAAGTGCATCGGGACGATGCACAATATAAGGGGGGGAGGATGTCACAACCCTCCTTCTAGAACATTTGAAATAAGACTCTTTGATTATTAAATTAAGTTGGTTTGATGGTAATTATTATTTCATTTTTAACCAAATTAATAATAATGATAATAATAAAGTTAAAGTTATAAATCTAATTATTGAGAAAATAAAATAGTTACTTTATAAAAAATAAAACAAATAAATAAACTTGCAATGAAAAATTTAATTTTTGAAATAAGAGTTTTTTTTTTCAAATTATAAACGAAATAGTAATTAAATTCTATTTTATTTAAAATGTTTACATATTTTCCTACTTCATCATTCTAATTTTTTTATTTTTTATTATTTTTATTTTTCCCACTCATTTTGGAATTAAATCTTCCCTTATCAACCAACTGTTCATTTTTTTAGAAACATCATTTTATAACTATATGTAAAATAAGAAACTTCAAGTACATCTTTATCCATAATTTTAAAATTAAAATTTTATCATTATCCCCTCATGAGTTAAAATAGAAACTTTCCCTTCACTTTCCCAATCTTAACTATTGCATCTTTATCTATATTTTTAAATTTAAAAGTTATCATTATCCCCTCATGAGTTAAAATAGAAACTTTCCCTTCACTTTTCCGATCTTAATCATTGATTTTCAATATTAAATCTTAACCGCTGATTTTACCAACAAAGCTTGATTGTTGAAATAGTATGCATTTTGCTATAAATATGATTCTCCAACCTCTTTCGAGGGGGGAGAGATAGAACTGAGAATATTTGTGAATGGTCATTTATCATCTTGATCTTCTTTGCATTCATAGAGTAGTAATTTCTTAAAGTAAGATAGGGGTAAGGAAAGTGGCTTTTCATACTTGTTGCAGAAGAAGGAAGATTTGAAAGGTCGAAGGACTTGGTTCAACAAAGAAGGATTTTATTATTGTGTTGCAAGTGCCACAGACTTTCCTTCTCTCCTTAATAGAAATATGGATATTTGATGTCAATCTTGTTATAAAAAAAAAATAGACTTTAATTTATAGAAGAAGAAAAAAAACTTATGTTTGCCATTGAAATTTTTTTTATTTAAATCTTCTCTTATTTGAAATAGTATTAAGGAATTAAAAATTTGTATAAAAAAAATTATGAAAGGAAAATTTTATTGGAACTTCCTTTTAAAAAAACATTACTAAAATTTGCTTGGAATTTCATTCTTAAATTTTATGTAAAGAAAATAAATTGTTACTTCAAAAAAATTCTGATAGAGCAAATAAAATTACAAAAGCTCCTTTGGGGGCCTGTTTGAAAAAATCTATTTTAAGTCCTATCTTCTTATAATATGGATTGAATTATTTTACCACTTTTGGAGAAATTTATCCACAAGAAATTATTTTATATGAGAAAAATTTATTTAGGTAAATTATTTTACTTTAGAAAATTATTCATAGTAAACCATTTTACTAGAAAATTAAGTTAAAGTAAATTATTTATACTAAATAACGAAAAATTTAATAAAGAAAGGAAAAGAGGAAAATATATATATATATATATATATATATATATATATATATATATATATATATAT
>VDFB02238611.1:0-15730 GCA_007258455.2 Sequoia sempervirens | reverse complement strand
GATGAGCCCTGCTGGCTCTCAATTCAAACCCCAGTATTTCTTAAGTCTTTTAGTGTTATTTAGTTTTTTAGAGAAAGTTTGATAGACAGAAGAGAAGGGGCACACATCATAAATGCTTATAAAATGTAAATTTGCACTATTTTCTTCAGAATGAAAGTGTAGAAGACATTATTTAACTGAAACAAATAGATTGCAAATGATAAACATACCAGAAGGGTTCCAGATTATTTATTTAAAACAGTAAGCCAGCTCGCCAGCCAAGAATGGTGAAAACTGACATATAAGGACGTCTGGCTTCCAGATTTGAGTTCTCCCTTTCAGAAGCTGGATACAAGCACTTGAGAAGGGTACACGCCAATGATGAAAGAAAAACAGGAGCCAAAACAAAGGCGTTTCAGCTAGATGCTTCACATGCCTCCCTTAAATGGGCACAAATCCCAATGCAAGTCGTACGGCCAAGAAGAAAGAGAAGTGGTAACCCTGTTGGAGCCACAGATCTGATGAAGAGGACGCCACAAGTTAAGAAACCCCTTTCTTATTGCAATCAACAGGAAAACTGTATATAATACTCTGTCTGAATCATGGAGAACCTCTAAATGAAGCTCTCAACTGCACTGATTCGACTGATCTCTCACAATCTCAAGAAGTCGTACGGCCAAGAAGAAAGAGAAGTGGTAACCCTGTTGGAGCCACAGATCTGATGAAGAGGACGCCACAAGTTAAGAAACCCCTTTCTTATTGCAATCAACAGGAAAACTGTATATAATACTCTGTCTGAATCATGGAGAACCTCTAAATGAAGCTCTCAACTGCACTGATTCGACTGATCTCTCACAATCTCAAGAGTGCTCAACACTGAAGAGGAATCATTCTTCAATGGAAAATTGTTCAAACCCTGATCATAGGAGAATGCACAGGAAGAAACACAAGGCAAAGTCGAAATTATCAAAAGGTGAGTTTCTCATTGCCAAAAATGCCCTTATATGCAAAAAGGCACGAATTCCAAGAAAGATACGCCCCTCTTTATATTTTAAATCTTTTAAAATATATTTAAGTCATTTCAATAGTATTTGACTTAAATACTTGGGCGCACTTTATTAATTTAAGTGATTAAAATATTAAATCACTTTTAGAGAATATTTAAGTGATTTAAAAAGCATAAAGTCAATTTGACTTTATAATAAAATATTAAGTTAATTAATAACTTAAATCACTCAAATAGGCATAACTGCCACAAATCTTCATAGAATCATGTGTCAGTCGGTTGCCAATTCTGAATCAAGCACTGTGGAACCAACACTGGCTCTAAACACGAATCCATCCAACTTCCAGAAAGTACCACTCAATTCTCTAACTAATCCAAATTTAGCCCACAAGGGTCTAATAAAGGGCTAACACACTGCTCCTCGAACTCCACTAGGAGCGGGACATCACATGTAGCCTCCCGTGAAATAACTGTTCCCTTACAAATATATGAATATTTGAATATTTAACTTTAGGAGGGAAATAAAGTGACTTTATAAATATTATTGGCCCCACTTAAGTCACTTAAAATAGCATTAATTAATTAATAATATTCGTAATATTTGCTTGGGAGGAATATTATTAATTAATTATTAATAAATTCCCTTAATTTAATTATTGGCTTACGGGAATGAAATAAGCCAATAAATCATCCAGACCGTCAATTGGAAGGGGACATTACAATCCTCCCTTCTCGGAATTGCTTGCCCATGAGCGATTACAACCCTATATCCTGCAAAATACTATCAAGTGACAAGTATCTCCATCCAATCCAATACTCTATGATCACTCTATTCCTCAACTTATGGCTGCATCTCTCCAAGAGAATATGAAGAATGTTATGTGAAGTGAGCTCTGGTGGCCAGCTATAATAAAGCACGACTAGCCCAACCCACACAAATTTAATTCAGCACAATTCCCCAAATTCCGAAACCCTACTCCCATTCCATATATTCTACCTGAGTAGCTGTAGGAACAAGGACACATAACCCTCAACCACAATACCAACAACTCCTTACGTCCAAAGGCGCCATTGTCCATGAGTGCTAAGTCTATCAAAGACAAGACAATAAACAAAACCAAAGCCCTAAAGAGAGTCATGTCTTGAAACAACTCATCATAATCCTTGTGGAGTAGTGTACCAATTACACTAATCCTTGGATCCCAAATCATCACACCCTCACACCCATTGAAAATGAAGAGATAGATGTCTCTTAGAGTGTCACCATCATCAACTATCCACCCCACTCTAAATGATTTCCTATGGATGTGAAAAACACCCATCACATGTACATAAACAAACATAACAACCCCTACTAGGCTGCTGATATAAATCAGAAGAGCACCAAGCATACTGAGAATCATACCTACGATAGTGCAAAAGGTATCTCCAATGTCATATGATGATAGGACCTCATCATCATGCCAACTTCCAACGCTGAAACAAAGATCCCAACCTTTCCAATCCATCCAATCAGCTGCTGTCCTCAAGGTATACCATGAAAACTCCCCAAGCAACAAGGTAGAACAACCATCTACTAATAATGTATGAGATAGAAACCAATGGGTTAGGATTGGGATACTTCTACCCTCATGCTCATCTTGGTTCTTTGCTTTCAACCCTGTTGCTTTTTGTTTCTTTCTGTTGGTTTTGGGTTGTGGCTTTAGGAGGATTTTCAAAGGCAATTTGCGTCAAAATAAAGGCAAGCATCACCTATGTAATGATTCAAACCCTAACTGATATTTTGAGGTTTTTGCACTTTTTGGTTTTTTGTGAGTTTTGTGTAATTTTTGAGGTTTTTGCATTAATCATGAAAGCTGCGATTTTCCTTATAAAATGCTAATAAATTCATAATAAATAAATAGCATCCAAATAAGCTTTGAAAATGCTCAGGAAAGATAGGCGCACCAATTTATTTCACTTCTAGATTATTTACAAAGGTAAATAACAACATATGAATGAAATACAGATTTATTTCTAAGGAACCTGATTTCCTTCTTACAGCCGCCAGCAGCAATAAAGTAATAGTACGGCTGAATGGTTGAGTGCTCCTTTGTCCACTGAAAACGTTGCAAAAGCTCCAGATGACCAAGGCTCTGTGAAACCCTCTGTGAAAGACTGAAGATGGAATGCGTTTTTTCCCTGAGAAGGTGGTACGGCCTTGAAGGTACAGAACACTACGGCCTGCTGTAACAGCAATAAATGACAAGGTACGGCCTCCAAGAAAAGTGCCAGATCTCTGAATGAAGTCCTCTGATGAAGTCGCCTTATCTGTCTGATGATTATCTCTGTGAATCTCTGCTAAAATCGATGAATAAGCTCGGCCTGCGGATCCTCGGTGGTGAAATCACTCAAGTGCAAGCTTCAACTGCATTGCACGCCTCACCGCCTCGATCTCTTTAAGAGTTTTCGTTTCTTCGTAAACGTCATTCCGCCAGAAACCCTAAGGTTTGCAAACTCCAATGCTCAGAGCAAAAGACAAATTAGAATAACATTTTCATAATGGTTCGATTTGTCCTTTCTGAGAATATATACTGCCCTTTGAGAAATTCAACCCAAGCTCTTTTAATTAATCATTTAAATAAAATTGATTTATTTCACCTTTGATACTTAGGAGAAATATTAAATAATTAATTGGCGCCTTATTTAATGAATAATAAATATTCATTTTATCAAATATTAATACTTTATTATAAAGTATAATAAATACTTTATAATATGGCCAATTTAATTAAATATTTAAATAATTAATAACGTGACTTTAATATAAAGTCAAAATATTAATTATTTCATTAAACCATTAAATATCCCAATATTTCTCCGTCTGACTGCCAAACTGAGGAACTGGGTCGACTCTGAGCTGAAAGGTTGAACCAGGCCCCCGCCCGAAATAGCAGCTTCCGCCTGACCTAACTTTCTAAAAATAGAAAGTTCCCCGGAAAGCACTTCGAAGATTCTCGCATAGTCTAACCCGACAATAACCGCCAAACCGAGCTACCAAACACCGAAAATCAGCCTAGATGATCCTTCGCGACACTCGTCACCTCTAATGAGGATCGAAATTATATATTAACTCTTCGACACAAATCCGTCAGCTAAAACGACATGACACTTTCAAAGGCAATTTGCGTCAAAATAAAGGCATCACCTTGTAGAGGAGTCTAATGGGTATCTGCAAATCAAATTTGGTGAGCATTGGGCACAAATTGGCTAAGTTATGGCTTTGCAGGTTTTTGGCTTGTTACTGGTTTGCGGACTTTTGGGTTGTTGCTGAACCTGCCCTTGTGCAGATGTTCAGTCTGCTACCGGCCTCATGCAAAGGTTTGGTCTACTATTGACCTTTGCAGAGATTTGGTGTTGAAACGGCTCATTTACATCCAATTCCAATGTTTTGACTGCATAACCGGTACTAATGGTTTCTTCCACATTTGCAGGAACTACAGGGTCATCAAGCTTTGCAAGAATTATTTGTTCATCTGCCTTTTTCAAGAGTTCCTTATCCATCTAAAGTATGCAGGTTTCTCATGGCCATCAGGATTTGCAGATGAACTCATGTGATCTGAACATTTCTAAGTTTAGTCAGCCAGTTCAGATGAAGTCTTGATGATCATGTCAGCATTATACATTTGTGGGTGAACGTAACTGAACCAGTATATGCACCATTTAAAAAGTTCAGTTCAGTAAGTAATAACGAATGAAAAACAATGTAATGATGATGTCACCTGGTATAGTTGCCAAGTTTTGTTGCCCAAATGATCATGAAGCGAAATCTCCTGTTTGAACCAGTTGTTTGCAGATATTTTTCTTGCTACCTCATTTGCAGATTTCCAACCTACTACTGCACTTTTTGTTCCTATACGGATTCAATTTTTGTAACTACAAGATCTGATTCGATTGAATTTCCTAATGGCCCAAGTAACAAAATGGAGATTGATTCATGCTAGGGGGGTTCTTTTGTGGGGAAATTCTTTTTGGAGAAGTTTAAGAAAGGTGATTGTAATCAGATTGATCCATTATTGTACTCCTGTATTGAATTTCTGCTGCCTGAAGATAATAGAATTTAAATTTGTTTGTTGTTGAACATTAATTTTCTGTTGATTGCCGTTTTGGCTGAGTTATCTGATAAGATTCCCTATTCACAACTACATCATGCAGCTGCACAAGCAATTACGAGATTCCTGACTACAAGTTAATTGCTGCATAATTATGCAATCCCTCAAGAAATACAATTAAACATGCATAATGCATACATTTTTCAAACCTAACCATAAGATTGTCAAACTGCCTTGAAATCAACCCTCACATGGATTGTAAAGCTAGAGAATAACAATGTGAGTTAATATAGAACTCCTCTTCCCCTACTCTTTAAAGGTAAAATTTGGAACAAATGACAACAATATTTCTGATAAGTAGGAAGTATTTTCCACAGCATGTCAAATTGTGATATTGCTATCTAAGTGGGCTTAACCTTGGGGGAAACTACGTTGTTAAGTGTGCTTGAGCTGGAGTAGTACTGGGATGGGTGACCCTCCCGGGAAGGCCCAGTGCTTCACCTCTGTGACCATCACCTAGATGCAATGAGTGCTAAGTGGGCCATTCATTATCATGAGAGATGGGTTCTTGTGAACCACTACTCATGAAACATGGGTCAATGAGTTTGACTCGTAAAACTACATGGTTGAATCCTGATAACAATATCACAACGATATTTCTTGTTATCAAATATTGTCCTCAAAAATGTAGTAAAGACAAACCTTTTTTTATAATTAATTGTATTAATTTCTGATTTTGTACATGTTTGAGCTGTGTTACACAAATGCCGGGTTACACACTTGTAAGATTGTCACCACCCTCTATTATACTTGCATATCCTCACACAAAAGAAGCAATATTGACAACTTTATATTTCCAGATCAATAAAATCCAAGAATTAATCCTGATACTGTTTTGGACAAAAAATGTATTTTTCCAAACTACCATAAAAAATAAAAAATAAATTTAAATTATATAGACAACTTTTCACGACTATGTCTAAAGGATTATGGTGTAGTAGTAATTTGGGCCATTCAGCTGACCATGACACCAATACAAATTTTCCTGAATGCAATAAGGCAGCATGTGACTCTTGCATTGAAGTCATGAGATAATGATGTATTGATTATAGGGTATCTTCCAAGCATGATCCAGGTTGTAGTCCAGCTTTCACAGGATTAAAGGCCAGCACACAAGTTTCCAAAATGTTAATTTGACTCAACTACAAGAGACGAACAAATTTCCATTGCCACTCACCCTTTAAGATAAATTGCCTGTTTTCCATCAAACCAGAAAATCTTCAAGCTACTAACAATATTGTCTACAGCATTACCCAGCAAGAATCAAAACAAACAGCTTGGGATAAAGCAACAAATAAGTCTCAGAGTATACTCCAAGATTTTTTACAATCCAGTTTTGTTCAACAAGTGCCAAATATTTTAGGTTCACAGTTCCCTCAAGGCTAAATAAGATTACAGCATAATACTCTGCCTATCAGACAGAGTTGATAGGTTTTACACAAATTAATTTTAAGATTTTAAGGTGAAAAGCAGACACCGTATATTTCCATAATTTCATGTATTAGACTTCAACATACAAATATACTGTTGCCCATTGAATATATCCTCCAATACTTACCCTAATACGAACAATTGTATCAATAGCATTCTGAGTAGTGTGTTTATTCATAGCAGATAACATTATGTGACTGTACTTGAGTGAATGTGATGTGACCTACAAGGAAATAAACATGCAATATATTGCAAAACAAATAGATTTCTAAAATCATTCAATAGAGCAGAAAAAACTACCTTATCAATTTATATACCACCTTCTTTTGTAATCTCAATAATCACATTTCAACTCATATTCCTCAAATACCTTTAACGTTATAGAATGCTAGCATTGAGCTAAACAGAAAATTGTAAAATTAACTAAGTCCTATAGCATCATCCCAACAGCTTAGTCATGAACAGCTATAATTGTATATATGCACAACATTTATACAACATTTATTCATATAATTCAAACAAAATCAGAAAACAAAATATTCTCACAAATTACTATATAACTCAAATTCAGACCTGACTTATCCTGGCCTCTAAGTCCTATAGCATCATCCCAACAGCTTAGTCATGAACAGCTATAATTGTATATATGCACAACATTTATACAACATTTATTCATATAATTCAAACAAAATCAGAAAACAAAATATTCTCACAAATTACTATATAACTCAAATTCAGACCTGACTTATCCTGGCCTCAGACATTTGACAAGCCATTGCTTGACACCATATAAGAGTATACAGTTTGAGTAAATCTTTCTCAAGTTTAGTTGCCAGCATTGCTGTAAAATACAAGGAAATATGAACCAGAAGATATCATTAGAATAAAAATCCAAAAATGCATATTCAATATACAGATATCACGTAGTATCCAAAGAAAAGAAACAATACCATAAAATTAGAAATATAGAGAAAAGAACTCAAGAGAAGGAAATGCAAACAAGAAGATTATATACGTCAAATATTACAAAGATAATAATCCATCAAAAAAATATGGCATTACAATCGGGTTTATCTAGACCTCGTTATTTGCAATAATTACCAACATATGATCATGTTAGATGCTCAACCACAAGTCAATAAAATGCAAGAAAAATAAGAAATTCAATTTTGAATATAGGCCTTACATATATCATGCTCCTCTCTATTTAACACGGATGAGATACTAAATTTCCATACACTATAAATTTATATTTCAACTAAGCTATCCATCTTCTTATACCAAGCCCAACAGACTTGTTTGATACCATGGAGTGAGGAACCAAGCTTCCAAACAAGTGAAGAATCCTCCACAAAACTTAGAGGCTACTCCATAAATATCTCCTCACAAAAATTCTAATGCAAAAAAGCACTCTTAGCATCCCTCTAATAAATTGGCCATCCCTATGATGCAACAAGAGAAAGTACATGATGAATAGAAGCCATGGCAATAGGAGCAAAGGCCTCAAAATAATCCTCCAAAGAACCCTTAGCCACAAGACATACCTTGTACTTCTTAATGGACCCATCTGTAGCATATTTAGTTTTGTAGACCCACTTATATCAAACAAACTTTCTTCCCTTAGGATGAGGTACATGATCCCTTGTGTGATTCTTTATCAAAGAAGAATACTTCTGAGCCATAGCACCTCCCACTCTAGAGTACCTTCAACATCTAAAAACCTCTAAGGATCATCTAAATGAGCATGACTCAAAAGCCTAAAACCTATTGTCTATGAACAAGTACAATGAGAATTTGAAGGATCACCAACCAAAAATCTAGCCCCCTCAATAGTAGTGCAGGCCCATTAGGGCAAAGATATGCACTAGGAGTTAGTGGAACGAAGGAGAAGCAAGTGATGGTGTATACATCTATGTGAAGTTCTGATCAATCTAGACATCTCATCCAAAGAAGACATCTCTAAGCATGTAAGACAAAATCACTATCATCAAAATACAAAAAAGGTTAGTGTCTCTTCAATCCCCAAAGAGCCATACACCATAAATTTAGGATATAAAATCAGAAAATATACATACACGGGCTGCGACGAATATCAGTTGGTCTGATTGCTTCATGGGCCTCTTGTGCATTCTTTACCTTCTTGGAAAATTTCCTAATGCTCTTTACTGCATAATCTTCTCCATAACTGCAAGTGCCACAATTTCAGAAAATCATTACCTTCATTCTTAAAGAGGAAATTATCAAAGTTGAAAACACACTTGCAACACTTATGTTGAAATTTTGGCAACTAATCATGAAAAAAAATATTTCATCTGAAATTAAAATCATAGGAATTTCATCTACCATTACATAGTTGAAGACCAGAAGTATTAGATTAAAACATGTTTCATTTTAATCCCCAACTGAACAAAATGCCCCCTTTAAATAATTAATATTCCATGCAATTTCTGGCCAAGCAAATATCAACCAGAAGTACATTTGAACAAAAATAGTATTTGCCGGTCCAATCATATCAGCCAACAGGCTAAATATGTTCATGTCCTACACTAACAGTTACTGATTATTTCAAAAAATAAAAAATAAAAAATCACTAAACCAAAAATCTCCTTTAAGGCCAGTACTCTTAACAACTAGAAGTTTCTCATAGCTAAGTACTTATGTCAGATACAAGCCTTTCAACTTATTTCTACAAGCTCCTAACCAGGCCCTAATATTAGGGGTTTTCCAAAAGCTAGATAATGCAAATTGCATTACCCAAGAGGAATCTTTAACTTAAAAATATCATGAATGAAATTATTATAAATTTGAAAGGACAGACAAATGACATAACAAGTGAAAAATTTATTCCATAAAAATTATGGCACAACGAGCCTTAGAAAAGGTCAACGAGACACTGACCTGTTTGTCATATCATGTAACTGCCAAAAGGATGGCGCAAATTCAAACCACCTCCAAGAATGTAATGTATTGCGATGAAATATGTAAGCAGTTATGCTCTTCTATACTTGTTAACAAAATGAAATTGTTGCAAGAAAACCTATCCATTTGTAGTGTCTTGTTATGATTTTAGATAATAATTTGATCGTGCCACAATAGCATAATCATTTGCAACGATTTCCACCTCAAATAGTAGGTGCAAATGAAGTTGTGCCAAACCTGTTGGCCCACGTTTGTCGTGTGTCAAAAGATCGATCTATCAACGCTCGATACAAACGATAGAGACATGGATCGCACAAGAGGCTGTTAGTCCCTTATCACAAATTCCAAGGGGAGCGCTGATCATTTGCCAACAATCTCCCCCTCAGCATTACCTGAGGGGATTCGAACCCATGACCCAACACTTTGATACCAATTGTTGGCCCACATTTGTCATTGCATCAAAAGATCAATCTATCAACACCCGATACAAATAGTAGAGACATGGATCGCACGGGAGGCTGTTAGTCCCTTGTCATGAATCCCGAGGGGAGCGCTGACCATCTGCCAACAAAACCCAATGCATTGCTCATCTTTTGTTTCAACTGAACAAAGGACTTACCACTCATTTTGCTGATTTCTACCCCAAGTAAAGGACTTACCATATGCTGGTATTGTATGCATTTCCATCTCAAATGGTACATGCAAATGAAGTTGTGCCAAACCCAGTGCATTGCTAATCTAAGACTGACACAGTTGCAGCCACATCAAAACTCATATAGAGGTGAAACTTGGGAGTTAATTGGAGTGTTGAATGTACTAAGCAGGAACATCCTACACAGCAATGCCAATCAGAGATGCAGCTCAACAAAAGCAGCAACGACTATAGTTCAGCAAACAAGATCGACAAGGTAAGCATTAGTAATCATTAGTAATCCACAAACAGAAGAAAGTTGAACACTGGTAGGAAATCCAAAAAAAACGTAATTGGAGAAGCATGGACTAATGGATGCCCAAAATTTTGTCTCTGACCTCTAGCAATGTGATGTGAACCTGGAAAACCCACGCCCCAAAACATAGATGTACATAAATATGCAAACAGAACGAGAACATGAGTAGATTTCTGCCAAAACCTATGTCCTACATTTCCATTAGCACAATTCAAAAGTGCAGCTAAAGAATAAGAATGTTTGTTGCCTCAATAAGCCTAAGCATATGCAAACTACCCCAAAATTGGACTTACAAAATCACCTCAATTGGTATAATCTACATGTGGTCAATCAGGCTCCAATGAACTCAAATCCTCCTCGATGTAACTTGCATGCAATCACTAAGGCTACCGTGAACTGGGGCAAGTGCAAAGGTAGGATATTATAATTATACCATAATTACAAGAAAAGAAATGATGACATGGTCGATTCCCATTAAGTAATGCCCACCTGCCTCTGCAACCCAGATTACAGATAACAGGGAGATCCTCAACAACAAAATGAAGCACATCAATCTGTACCTAGAGAGACGTGGGGGGGACTAGGGCAATAATTGTAATACACATAAAAATCATCACCTCAATTTTTTGTTCAATGCTTGTTTAACACCTCTAATGCCAATAATAGACCAAAAGAAAGCAATAATCAGTGTAATATATCTACAGTTTTCCTAAAGGACTTAACATTATGAATGACAACCTCCTCATGAAAAAGGGCCATAAACCACTTCAAAATACTTGAAAAAAGTGGATAAATAACTTCCAGTCTCTATTGTCTATACTGTTGCAATTAAGGTGCCATCAACCTTGTAAATCCCATGTAATTTAATTACTCCTAAAATTGTTTGTAATTCACTCATAAGGGATGGAGGGTTACACCGCCAATGGTAATTATGTTTCTACTGGTATGGTAAATATGTATTTACTGGTCTCAGTAATTATCTATTTACCAGCAGGGAGTTACTATGTTACATTTACCGGACAGGCATCATGGTAATGGTAAAAAAGGTAAACTGGAGATTCTAGGCGTCCACAATGGGAATATGATATTTTGGGATGTTATGACAACCGTCATAAGTTGTAACAGCATCTATGACAGCTATGACACCTGTCATAAGATTCTATGACAACTATGACAGCATCTATGACAGAATCTTTGTTATTTTGGTCCCTAGGCACCCATGCATGAAAGATGCCTTCTGACAGCTGTAAGAGAACCTGTAAGAGGTCATTATGGGCTGTAATTGATGATTCTAAGGAGGTGGCATGAGGATTTGACTAATTTGGTGAGATATCCCAAACAATATTTGTGCAATTTTCTGATTTTTTGTAATGCAAAAATGATGCCCTAATTTCTGATTTTTAATTTCTGCTTAAACCCTAGAACACTGATGTAATTTTCTAAGTTTTATAATGCATGAACAGCAGCGCATAATGCAACCAAAAGATAGGAAAACTCCAGAGGAGTAACTACAATGGTGGGGTCAACCATGATATATGATGCGTCCCCAGTGGACTTGGTTGACACAGAAGCATCTCAGCCACCGATGTTCATCCCCTCCTTGAATGTGGTTGCTTGTTAAAAGTACTATGTTTGGGGAACACCTCTTTGATGTGTGATGATGAGTAGTAGTATTTATTGCTGGCATTATTAGTGTTCGTAATTATGCCGATATTATGGCCCGCTATGTAAGAAGCCTTGACAAATCTGCCCTTGAATGACTGATTTTGGATGACTGGAATTTTGTCAAACAGTTTGTTTGCAACCCTATTTCTGCTGTATTTGAATTCTCTTTGTGTTTTCAATGTATGAGATGATTGCATAGATATTAAAGACTTCTAAGTGAATGATCTAATGACTGAAATAAATCTGAGAATGCAATGCAATATTTCTTTTTTATTTTTCAAATGCAAGGAATGACTGAAACGAATGAAAATGTGCACCTACAGCATTATAAACATTTTTACAAATGATTGGCAAGTGTTGTACCCAAAACCAAAAATTTTGCTTCACTAAGGCATTTTGCTTAATTGAGTCTTAATCTTGTTAAAGTGATGTTAGAAGGTCATTTTTGGCTTTTAAATATGGAGTTGGTGTCAGTGTCATGTCAGTCTGTTACTGAAGAAATTTAAGAAAAGTGAAAATCTGAAGGAAAATCATCAAAATTTTCTATCTCTCTATCTCTGCGGAGAGAGCACATTCCAAAAGACTTTCTCTTTGGGGGCTTTCGAATCCTATTTTGGGTTGTCATCCCGGCCAGAACATTTATGCAGTATGCCTTGACTTCACAATGGGCTAATAAGCCTCTCGAGCGGACACATTTGGAGTGCAGATTCACGGAAGATAAGCGCCATGAGAGAAGTGTCAAAATTAGTTGCTGGGAGAAAAGAGCAGCTTTTGAAAAAGGCACCCATCTTTTTGAGGTGTCAAATGAAGGTTTTTGACTAAATGCCACCCAAGATGTTTGTCTCACATTTGTTCAGGCTTCGCAATGCATCCGTCAGTGGGTGAATCTGAGTTGTTGGGTTGCCTGAGCCGGAGGTCAAACATGGGGTCAAATCTTGGTCAAAATATCAAGGAATAAGCAAAAGAGCACATTTTCAGAAAGGCGCCTGAGCTTTTCAAGCCTTTAATGTCCTCTATTTGGTGATCTCAGATATTCAGTTTGTTCGTGTTACATCTAGCTATCCGTTGCCTGTCTCCGTCAGATCAAAAGATAACCTAGCTGCCTGCAGTCAGAGTTTCAGTGATACTTTGGTCAGTTCCAGAAATGGCTATCTCTGGAGAAAAAGGAGCACCTTTTGAAAAAGGCGCCCTCCTTTTTCACCTCTCAGATGATGTTTTCTTGGGAAATGTTCCTTTGCAGTTGTTTTGCGGAATGGTTTCAGCTTCACGTTGCACCAATTCGTCAGTTCTGAAAGTTTGTTGAATGCGAGATACGAGGGAATTTGGTTTACCTTCGTAAGATGAAAATGTTGAGAAAATGGCTATCTCTGGGATGAATAGAGCACCTTTTGGAAAGGGCGCCCTTGTTTTTCAACCCTCAGATGTTGGAATTTGAATAAATGTTGTTTTGGAATTGTTGTGTGGAATGAAGTCGGCTCCACAGTGATCCAGTGATCCAGTCCTGAAACTTCATCAATCAAAAGTTATGAAGGATTTGTTTTTCCCTTCGTACGAGATTGAAATGAGAAAATTTGACTAAGTCTGAGAAAAAGAGCAGCTTTTGAAAAAGGCGCTTGGATTTTTGACCCTTTAGATCTTAGTTTTATGATATTCAGTCTCAAGGTATCTTTTGATCAGTTTTTGTCCTGCTCTGCGATGCACCTGTCAGCCAGCCAATCGGTGAAGTCAGTCAGCCAGTGTCAGGGGATGAACAGAGGTCTCGAAGGAGGTCCAAGTCCAAATTTTCATCAAAATTGGCTAAGTCTGGAAAACGCCTAGAGAGGTCAAAGTTGATTTTTCGAAAGAAGTTGACTGGTGCGCCCTAACTTGAGTTTTGACTTCAGTTAGACTGAACGATTTCTGGGTTGTCATCTCCAGTTCATATCTTGGCATGTTGAGTGTTCTTTCAGTCCGCATGTCGAGTTAACTACTTTGCATGTCCAGTTAACTGACTTTGCATGTTGAGTTAACTTGTTTGCATGTTCACTTTACTGAAGTGCATGTTTGAAAATCAACTTAAGTTTGCATGCATGGCGCATTAGTTGAAGTAGTGAAGTTTTTGTGAAGTTGGCGCTTCACTTTTTGTCAATTTCAGTTTCTAAAAGGAACGCTTTAGTTCTTAAAGCATGAATTTTAAAACATGTGAAGTATGGCAAATTTAATATTAATTGTCAACTGAAGTGAAATTCGCATGATGCTTTAAATAGATTTTGCAACTAAAGTCTGAATAAGGCGACTAAAGCATGGTGCTTTATTTAGTTCATTTTAGTTTCAGTTAACTAAATTGAGGTCCAATCACAAGCCAAGTGCATTTTTAAAGGTTTCATGCATTTCTACGAATTTTGGTGAAGAAACTCTATTTATTCAAGCATTGGCGTCCACTATTTCTTCATCACAAGCTTCGAAGTATACATTCTTCTTGAGCGAGCAGCAATTTGAAGGTGCTACAGGTGTCAGAATTCAGCGTTCTTCATAGCAACGTATTCAGATTGTTCAGAAGAAGAAGATTCCAGACTTTGTTTTTAGTTTCGCGTGCGGTACATCAATTCCAAGATAGAGATGACGTTCTACATAAGCAAAGCAAATAAAAACCTTCTTTCTTACGTCTTATTTCCTTCTATTTCTCATCTTAGGTACTTTCTTGCATGTCAAAGAAGGCGGCAAAAAATATTAGAATCTAACCATCACGGGTTCGCGTGTTTGACATCGGCGTAAAAACCCATGTCTTAGATTTTTTTGAAAATTACTTAGCGGCCTTCGATGCGAAGCTCTATGCTTTTCGAAGATTTCATGTGGGCAAATCACATCTTTTTTGAAAATGCATCATGGGGTTTGTTCAAAGTATGTTGTACTTTTGAAGCAAAATATTCCAAATTTTCTCAAAGAAAAATTGCCCCAAGTTCCTAGAAACCCTTGCAACTCTGCGTGAAGAATCTTTGCATGTCAAGCTAAATGGCGTTTTTTCACAATTTTGACATTGTGGGTTGTCTTAGAATCATTTTTCGGACAAAACCCACGTCTCAGAGTTTTTTGTGAAAATTATCCTCCGACAAGCTATTTTTAGCCTCACTAGGAGCCATTTTTGCTTTCTGGAGAAAACCAAATCGGTCTTAATTTAGGTTTTCATCAGAGCAGCTGACAATGAAGCGTTAAGCTGCAAAAGGAATAGAGATCACTCCATTTATGGAGCCACCAAAGTCACTAAGATACTGCGCCATTATCTTCATGAAGATGGTACCTACGCTGATCTCGAGGTTGTGCAAACTAAGTTCCAGAAGCATGTTCGTGATATCTTGATGGAGATTCTGGATCACATCTCTGTGATGACATCTAGTTTCAAGAAAGCAATTGAAGATATTAGAAACTGCCAAAAAGCAGTTAAGGAAAGTGACAGAGAATTGAAGAAACAGATTGTTGTTTTGGACAGCATCAAAGTGCCAGAAGACAGAGAGATTGATGAGTTCCTGGTTGAAGTGTTAGACCGAGATGATGTGGAGTGATTTGCCAGTTGGAATCTGCAGTTACTTTCGAGGTTAGAGTCAAGAGCAACAGTTAACTGAGTTCACTTGCTGACTTCATACATGCTTATCTCT